>VICI01000316.1:0-43616 GCA_019593645.1 Akabosia matsudoensis
ATGTGGCGCGAGATGGTAGCAGAATTTTGCTGCCCTGGAAGGCAGCAAGAATCAACTGCCGGCAGTTAAAAACTGCTGCCAGTCACGCTTTTTTGCTGCCGTTAGGGCAGCAGGAATCACCTGCCGGGCAGCAGAATTAGGCGCTGTAGCTGGTACTGTACGAGCGAGTTTCCATCACGTTGTATTTTGATCATAAAAAGCTTACATTACATTGCACCTTGGACTCATATGCATATGCAATGTTGCTTACGCTGTAGACGAGTTAAGGCGTAAAAAGATATTGCTATATATATGACTACTCCTGCTGGCATTGAAAAACTTCTCTATGAATTTGCGAGAGATATTTCTCTGAACATGAGTGAGTTAGTCATCCTATCGTCATAGGCATAGTTGTCGTTACCCATACATGTTTTACCAGTCACCTGACTAGCAGACTTAGAGCTAGACATCACAGAAATGGCAAGCACACGTAGTTTTAAGGCAGACTTTGAAAAAGGTTGTGTATCGAAAGTATGTCTACTTGTTTGCAACGCGTGCATTTGTCCTAAGACAATGCGGCACGTTTTATTTGAAGACCGAAAGGCGCTATAATCCTTGCTGAAAAGAGATAATGAGTTAATGAGATATTAAAGGCTATTAAGCCAACGCACATGCATACATACCTATTCACATGTGTCGTTTCGTATTAAATTTTTTACAGGCTACTGCTACTTTTATACACCGAATCATTTATTGGGTGCAAAACGGATGTTGTAGCAAAACCTATCCATATTCATGAATTACTAATGCATAGCTAAAATAAATAAGCAGCAAAAAAGCATTGTAGCTGGCACTGTTGGCAGTATAGATAATAGTTTTTTCCTTGTGTTGTGGGTGCGTTTTTTTGCGCAAAATTATATATGTTATGTAATGATGAACGATAGCAGTTTAACTTCGTTGTTTATGCCCTATGAATATTGCTCGTGTAATGCTTGAACATCAACGCTTATTAGTAGATATAATTAATTGTGGGTGTCGGTAAGAGAAGTATAGTTTGTAAAACGTTAAATGAAGGCATGTTTGAGTGTGTACGGGGTTTGGAACATTAAAAACCACCGTTTTACGTATTTTATGTTCGAATGTAGGAGCGCTCATGAAAAATCATGACACTTTTTGTTGAATATATGTTATCGATGTGTATTCAGTATTGATTATGTTATGTGTTTTTTCTTTGAAGTCGCTTAAGATGCATAAAACCTTCATAAATAACCGTTCAGCCTACTCAGCATTGAACGCAAACCGATAAGTGCTCTAACTAATACGCTGTTTATTGCGTAGATTGTAGATCATAGAAAAACCTTAATTTAATGCTGGTGCTTTCTAAGCGCTTTTATGGTGTTTTTAGGAATCAATATCTACGCACGCACAATGGTACAATATGATATGATAATGATAATATGATAATGATATAGGACCAAACTGAAGGTTATCCTTTGTGACAATCGAATTTAATCGCGCATTTGTTTTTAGCGTCCTCTATGATGGGACTCCATTATTGTGAGTGTGGATTTGAACGTTCTCGACAACCAATCATAGAGGACCAAGCTTTTCCTTTGTTCCGCTCTTCACAAGCAAATTCTTACGAAAATGCTCACTAGATGGACAAGTCACTTAACTAGACAATCTCCAACTGATTCAACTTTTAATGCAATGCAGTCTATAAACTACACGCATTGTCGACGCACGTGTGTGTTTGTCGCATCCAAACAAACACTTAAGTGACAACAGACAGTGCAATATGGATTTCACTTCCTAACACATTCTTCCTTATACGTACGGAACCAAAATTGATGTCTTCATTTTTATTACCCAGAAATGTCTGAATGGGAAGCATCTTAACAGTTCTCTAGCAAACAAAGCATTATGTCATCTCGTAATCAAATCAATATTA
Organism: Akabosia matsudoensis; assembly: GCA_019593645.1. Lineage (NCBI taxonomy): Eukaryota > Metazoa > Arthropoda > Collembola > Entomobryomorpha > Paronellidae > Akabosia > Akabosia matsudoensis. The sequence continues at coordinate 1,931 of VICI01000316.1, forward strand.
CGTCCACAGATTAAGCATTCATATTACTCAATGCAACAATATTCTATGGCAGTAATAGGTAACGATACATTAAAATAATATTCAATACTACTCAGCTATCTTTTTTTAATACACTGAACTCGCCATAGACCAGCCTATTCAATAGTTATAATTGTTCCTTTTGGTTGGTCTGTGTTGTAACTTGTAGACGACATTCTTCAAGTTTCCTTTGCCTTAAAAAATCCATTCATAAGCTGAACACGTTTTTGTTCCCGATCCACTTTAGTTTAGCTCTCAATTCCAGGCTACTTTTATTCAAAACTCGCTATTTAGAATTAACTTGCTTTGGAGAAATAAATAGAAACTTTCTCCGTGTGAAGCCCCATCAGAGGTTATCAGCTTACAGGTCAAGAGCATTGTCATCTGCGAAGGTACCTCACAGTCTCTGTCTTTAACAAGAAACATTACAACTACACACATTTTATTCTCTTGTACGAAACACAAAAATTGTACGTTTAAGTGACAGCTTTATATGTTTTCTATCCCCTACAGACATTTCCACCATTTTTGTCTCTTATTTTTTTTCTCGAAGCATGGAAAATGTTATTGGACTCCCGTCAGCCCATGCACATCCATTGAAGACAATTTTGTGTTGATCCACACCACCATGCCTTTCCTTCCACAACTTCCATAAAAGCGATTTTTTTTGTTTCGCTTAAGGAGTAGCAGCAGAAGCAGCAACCAAGCAAAGCTTCATCGGAGTGAATGTCTTCAACACGGTACCAGTACTCTCCTGTGGTACGCTTCTCCAAATCGTCTACACTTATAACACATACAAAAAAGCCATACAACATAATATCCATCGCTTTTTATATTTTTTCTGCGTAGGGTGAACCCAAGTGACTTTATAGTCGGAACCCATCTTCTGTCTGGAGTTCAGTTGAGTGACGATAGTCATCAGTGGAGGTTGTCTGTTGTTTTTTTCCTATAGAGTGACTCAGTAAAGAAACAACATCTCTCCGGTCGCATTTATACTACTACTTATAACAATACAAAATATTCTACGTTTACTTTAATTTTTACACGGTATTCAGAAAAAATACATATTTTTTAAGGCAAGAGAACAAATGGAAAATTAATCAAATGTACAATAATATAACATAGGAGAAGGTTCGTTATACATTTCCCTGTTTATTTTCATAAAGGAAAGTAAGAAAAAAAATTCAATCAATACTAGCGTAAAACATACAATCCTCAAGAAATATTGTGAAACAGAAAGTGATACAGCAAGAAAAGAAACAAAAGGTGTTACTACTGCAAAAGAAGTGTGTTTAGTGTGGACATTTTTATGTTTTGTGTCATGAGACGACGTTCAGAGCTCTTTACGGACATCGTGTTTTGAAAAGAGAAGAAAGTTGCGTTGAAAAATTGTTTCAGAAAACGAAGAACATTTTAAGTTGTGAAAGACGTTCTTGCAAAGAAAAAGAAAACAAAGAAAGTTGGAGTAATGCCTGCTAGTCTTTTTGGAGAAATGGACCATCATCATGGTCAAACAATGGGTCATCACCCAATGACCACACAAAGTATTATGGGAGGAGGTGGTGTTGTTGGTGGCTCTGTGTCACCAACGAGTGGAAATAGTGCGCTGGAAGATCAGCGAGCTCTGCAGCTTGCCTTGGAGTTGTCAATGTTGGGCTTGGGTGATGCCACTTCTTTAATGACCGGTGCCACTGCAGCACCCTCAGAGTCCCATCATCATAATGTAGTGCAGTCCCTGGCAAATGGACATCATCATCAGCATGCAGGTGTGATGCCTCCATGTAACAACCAAGCTGCGTCGGAATCTGCATTGTTTGGAAATACTGCAGCAATGGCAGAGGATATCCGCAATTTGCTGCCCAAAAAGAGCCAAAATATGACTGAGTGTGTTCCGGTTCCTAGCTCCGAACATGTTGCGGAAATTGTTGGCAGACAAGGTAAATCAAAATTTTAATGCATTTCCAAAATCTAATTTATATTTTATCATTCATTACATTAGGTGTGTAAAACTGAAGTGGACGTAGTGAAAGTGCAGTGACAGTGCATTTTTTGTATACTTGTCAAGGCAGTACTATGCACAGATTGCGCATAGGTCATTCCTCTTGCTAAACTTTTTCCTGATAATACCCGTCAGCATTTCTTTACTAGAATTCATGTCATTCCATAAATGCTAATAGTTTATATCCTGGTATTTATAGTGTCGAAGGTTTTTTTCTGTTACAGTGAAACAGCAACATGGAATATGATCCGTATTGACTGTTTGATGTATCATAAAACATATTTTAACGTAAATGACGATACTGTTACGTAACGCCAAAAAGGAAAAAACTGCATAATTGACATGTAATGCCAGCCGTGTTTTTTGTGTCTTCTTTGTTCGCTCTCATTCCCAGAAAACCTTGTCAATTGAAACTGACTTGAGCAATTATATGCGCAGCCATAGCATGTTTTGCACGTTTAGGGTTACCTATATAAAAATAACCAATTTAGTCATTCATTTCTAGACATACATAAGTACATACGTCGATGCGATTTCCAGAAGAAAAAAACGTTGCATGGTAAATCGGCATTTTATTCATGACCTCTTTTGCCTGCAACTTCCTTACCTTTTATTTCTTCTTTCTTCCAGAGTAAATCGTTTTTGTGTTTCTTTCATCCAGAGTACCTGGAATGTCTTGTTCTCATCCCTACAGTTTTTACTCTTTCAACCTTTTTTTTCTAAGAACCGTTCATCTTCTCGCTGCATCCCGTCTGAAAAACATATTTTTCGTTTCATTGAATCGTGTCAAGGCAATGCTTCCAGAGGGGTCCTTTACCAATCCCGTCTGGTCTTTTTTAGAAATATCATCACCCTAATATTTAACTATATTCTTTTGACATCAGTCTTTCTTTGGAGATGCAACAAAAAAATAATATTAGGACTAAGGATGCCCCCTGACAAAGAAAGAAAGAATCCCTCTTTTAAAAGCAGTCATACAACTTACCTACCGAAACGCACATGTCCTCTTTTTCTTCTTTCCTATCGAACTCAATTGTTCGTTTCCTTTTTTTACATTTTGGATGTCTTACAACGTCTAAAGAGAGATTTGGTTTTACAGTTTACGTTAAAAATAGCTATGTGGAAGAAGTACACACACTGAATGCATGTCATGTAAATTTTTATATGAAACACAGGCAAAACTCATCTCCAGGCTAAACTGGTACAGAAGACGTTTATGACAATTTTCTTTTTCAAAGCGGCCAAAAATTAAATGATTGATACGTGCACTTACAAACTCGCCCTGACAAAAAAAGAAGTCCAGGTAGGTAGGTTGTATATTTGAACAAAAAACCGTCTTGCCGTCAAAGAACCATGCATTCAGAATTGGTATTATCATCTTCATAACTCGTGATACCTCTCGTGTGGTAAGCATGGATATGTACCAGAAAGGTATCATGTAGATGATGTAAGGCAATGATTAAAAATGTGGATATGGGGGTATAGTTGTGAGTTGTTGAGATAATAGCTTATACATTCTTCCAGTTATTTTCTGTACAAAGCTAACAATGAGATTTACCTTGTGTGTGCACACATTGTGATGGAACATTTTACTTAATAACACATGCCGTTCATATTAGGTAGCTTGAGGCGGAATTATAGGAAAAAAACGAAGAATGTTATATTCCTACTCATAAAAAATAGCTTGCTTGTGAACATCATTCTATTATAATCGTGACTTTCAGCGTACATCGTCGCCATTCCGAGTTCAAGGGCTCTGCAAAGCTTAGTTCGTTTTTTCCTGTTGGTGAAACGACTGGTGCTCTGGTACAAGACTTGTTCTCGAGCAAAAAAAACCTACCTTCTATGAATAAGATCCGCTCTTTATATACACGGACAAAGTATTGAAAAACGGTCTTAATAGTTTTGTCTGAGAGGTTTCTATTATGTAAATGTTTGATTCCCAGTTTTCAATGGTTGCATACAACAGTGAGAAAAACTGAAGGAGTAGTCGTAGTAAAAAAATAGCTGGCAAGGAGAGTGGAATCTCCCCTTCAGAGAGTGTGAACCGAGTCATAGTCTGAGCTCTGAGAAGTTGGAAGTATGGATACGTGAAGCTTTTCAGTTAGCAACGTCTCATGATGATGACGATGAAAAGATACGACGAGAATACTATGAAATGAAGAATGTATTTTGGTGAACTGCTGCTGCTTCTTCTTTTTTTAGTTTTTGTTGGAGAGAATTTGTTGTAGTATTGAATTGCATGCGTGCATGCAACATGGCGATGCTGATGACTTTGGTTTTAGTTGCTAGCTGAAAGCTTGTGGTGTTCTTTTTTTACCAGGGGACTATTCTGGATGGTATGAATGTTCAATGCGTTTTTTTCGTAGATTTTTTTCATAGTTATTATGATGGCCATGATTATTGGGAATTAAGTAGGGAGTCAGCAGTATACCTATCTGTAAAACCTTCTCGGTATGTTTGCATTTTTTGTGTAAAAATGATATCTAAAATGGTGGTACATGGTGAACGTGTACCTAAGAAGATGCTCAAATGAATGCTAAACGCAGTGGTACTGTTTGCCAAAGTAGTATATGAAACTATCATTTGTTACTTTGTTATATCATTATATCTTTTTTTTTTGAAAAATGCATATTTTTATTGTTGTATGCCTACTCATTGTGCTGATCGTCATTTTAAAAGCAGTATTTTTTAAGGAAAAGAACTGAAAAGTATTCTGCCTTGCTTTTCATGATTACAAGGTAGTAACAAAAACCACGTTAGTTTTTTTTGTCTACCTGTACAAGCTGTATGTAAATTAGCATGAAGATGTCCATGCAGAGAACAGAGCAGAAGAATTTGTGTAATAAGTTTCTGTTAGAATATTTTATACTAGTCATGTTACCCTGATCCACGAAGATGGTGACGGACGTAGTTTTTGTCATATTTTTGTGGTTACGATCGAGCTACAAGTTGACAATGATATTTTTCCTGGTGGGCCTTTGCAGATGAGGTAGCCTTATGGGCTTGTTCCTATGAACCAACAAAAATTCTAAGCAGTCTAAACGAGCCCAAGCACAACATCATCGTCAGAGTTGTATTATTATAGCCAAAACCTTAGCCACCTTGAACTCATATTTTTTTGCTTTGAGTCTCTATCACTTTTCCTCATGGAGCAGAATGCACTCGTTGTTGTTGTTATTGTAAATTATCCATTGGACAAAACTAATAGAAAATACAACTTTTCGTATGTTTTCAACCCTTTGACAAGTAAATCCAAAGCTAAGTGGTATGTAGGAAGAGGAAAAAATACTTTGTCACATTTTTGGCCATCCCAACAAGTGATTACGTTTTTCATGTAATTAACTTCGCTATTAAAGTTGATGTAGGTATTTTTCTACACAAGTTTTAATTTTCTGAGTCTCAGAACGAAAATAAGAGTGACTACGATGAACTGTGTGTTTTTTTTTCCTTAAAAGACTGCCTACATTTTTGGTGTGTCTTATCGCATCGTTTTTTACTTCTCTCATGAAACAACCTTGTTCTCCTCATTATGCAACCAGACTCATCTTCATGCATACATTATTGTTTCGTTATGCTGTAAAAAAGGATGCTGATAGTGATGAGCAACTAAATTCTTCACAGTTTTGGTCACTGCTATGCATGGAATACGATGGTTAAGGTTAGACAACTCATCCTCCATCCGCCTTAAGATAATGCTAATGCTTTCAAATGGGAATAGGTGGTGCACGAATGACGAAACATGTTTTATTTACAGATTGAACGAAAGAGCTGGAAGCGCCAGTGTTACAGTCGAGTCGTGTGAAGTCGTCATTGTTGGCTCTGTTTAGGCGAATATGATAAAATAAAATAACAATGTAAGTGGAACTAGGTAAAGAGACGACGATCCATTGTTCACGTTCATGATAGAATGCGTCTTGTATCTCTGCATTCCTGACACTTTCAAACAAAGAAGTTTTCAATTTTATTTTTTTACTAAGACAGACTCAGACAAGATATTATTACGAGCTGGCTTTCGGCTGTCCATAAAAAATAAAGTACTTTTTCCACGAGGCACAGGTACGCATTTAAATGTTTTAGTTTATGGGATCGTTCCTCTTGAGAACCAGAGCTTAGCAGCTAGCGCCAATGCGACACTGAACCCTTTTCCTTTCTAAAAAAATGTTCCGAATGAAAAGATAAAGAAATGCTTGCGCAGCTTCTCATACACACATGACGGAATAATCGTTTGTCGTGATGAAGCGAGAAAAGCTGCTCATAATCGGGATTCGGGTAGATAATATTTCGTCCATGGTAAAATAGTGTGTGCAGGAAAATGGGGTGTAGGACATCGGGATCAAGTCCAGATGTGCAGTTTGTCTAACGGATGTTTAAAGAAATACATTAATACGATTTGAGGTAACAACCGCAGCGAAAAGGTTATGGTAGAGTTGTATCATTCATTTTGTTTCTGGGTAAAGAGGCAGATAATAAAAATGTGGAGGAGGAAGGGTGGCCGTGGATAGAAGACTTGTAATCATAAAACTTATCGTTTTCATCATTAAATTGTAAAATACCTTTGTATATGCACGCTAGTCATGAACCAAAAATACGGTACAGTACCACGATGGATTTTTTTCATGTATGTGATCTGATAACTTGTTCATTATTTTGATGTTTGGACTTGCCCAGACATGACTAAGCACTATAAAGCAATGCTCAACGATAGAACTAGGAGCAAGTAATATATTAGATCGAGGAAGACAAAAAATGGGAAGAACGGCAAGTTTGTCGTTTTTAATGATGTCGATGAGAATGGTATGGCACGACGTTGGCGTTGAAGAGCGGATCGTGGACGCTGGTAAATGGTAGACAAATTGAGGATGTGTGTACTAACGTTTCGTTGATAGATTTACTCAAATGAAAATGCAGATAGAGTAATATTGAAAAACGGGGAAAACAAACCAGATCGACAAAATGTGATTCATACACAGGATATTCAAAAAAAACATGCAAGACTTTGAAAAAAAAGTTTTATGTTTCATTCGACGTTCTGGATTTGGACTGGCCCGTGTAGGCATCAGTAATGCTATACTCTGACCTACGTATAGCTTTTGTATACTAAACAACGTTGGTGATGATTCTGCGGATGTGGTGGTGGTGGTATTGTAACGTAATACATTCAAGCCGCGGGTTTCTCTTCACTTTTCTGCTATAATAATGGTCGTATTGCTTTAAGGCATTTGGAATTAGGGATAGGGAGAACAATATTTTTCCAGCATGGACATCCTTAAATAATGTATTTCGTTTTGTACATATGTTAGAGACTTACCCGTGTGTCGATGATGCACGTAGAACTGTTTGTAGTGTTGGAAATGGAAGAATGTTCGCTTTTAGGCAAAGTATCAATTATCAGAATCTACTTGAGTTATAACCACCTACCTATAAGCTTTTATAGTGCACTAAACTTCAATATATATGTTTATATGCTGTCTATTTCGTCTTCACGTGGAAACCACTTGCAATGAACATGCGATGGAGGCTTTTGAGAGCGATACAGGAATTAGTTGTTGTTCTTGTATTTCCTTCAATTCATTGAATACTTATGGTACGGTTAACTGTGCTGGCCAAGTGGATTGATTTGACTATCTGTAAGAAATATATGACTTATGACATTGTGCATTTATTTTATCAATCATATGCTGGTACTATGTGGTATAGTTCTGGTTCTATGAAAGCATGAATATGTTTGATAAGAAAGGTTTCTCATGCAAGTTGTAACGTACTTCATATTGCATAGAAATCATCATTATGGTGTCTGCAATGATATGGAATGAATATAAGGATCAGTAGTTGCGAATTGATGTCATGAATAATAGTGATCATAATGCATGAAAATAAGGTGAAAGCATAAATATGTTAATGAGAGGACTTTCTTTTTTGTTTCTACAGGCTGCAAGATCAAAGCGTTGCGAGCAAAGACGAACACGTACATCAAAACGCCTGTTCGGGGCGAAGAACCGGTATTCGTTGTGACTGGGAGAAAGGAAGACGTTAATGCTGCAAAGAGGGAGATTTTAAGCGCGGCTGAGCACTTTTCTCAAATTCGTGCTTCCCGAAAGGGTGGCGCTGTAAATGGTGGACCATGTGCTCCAGCCCCAGTACCCGGGCAAATTACAATTCAGGTGAGAGTTCCATACCGTGTTGTGGGTCTCGTAGTTGGTCCAAAAGGTGCCACAATTAAGCGCATTCAACAGCAAACGCACACTTACATTGTCACACCTTCCCGTGACAAAGACCCAGTCTTTGAAGTTACCGGGTTGCCCGACAATGTGCAAATGGCTAGAAGGGAGATTGAAGCTCACATCGCCATCAGAACTGGCAGCTTGCCCATGGATGGCAGTCAGTCTCAGAGTCTTGGTCAGGACGATCTTTCCAACTCTGCAGATTTGTTAGCCAGCCTCTACAAAAACGGACTGTCAGGTTTAGGGGGACTCGGAGGGCTCGAAGGCCTTGGAATTGGCTTGGGTGCTATCAACTCACTATCCAGCAGTTTATCAAGTGTGTCCGCTCTGGCGGCGCAAAATGCACTTGGCAATGCGGTAGTGAACAACGGAAACTCCGTGGGAACCAGCAGCAGCGGTGGTGGAAGTCTTTCTTCTCTCTCTTCCTTGAACGGATTCTCAGCGAATGGCATGAACGGTGGGGTTGGTGTTACCACCTCAACAGCAAATGGACAAAACGCAGTCTCAGCAGCCGGCAATGTGTACAGCCAGCTCTCCGACTTGGGCTTTTCGTTTTTGGACACTACAGGTCAAGAAGGACTCATGTCTTCATCTCGCTCTGAAGACTCTTACTTGTTCGGCGGCAGTGGGCCTAACAGTATTGGTGGATCACAAACAAAGTTGAGCGACTTGTTCGCTGCCACCGGCACCAACAACTCCGTCAGTGTAACTAGCTCACTCTGGGGAAGCTTCGACAGGGATGAGGGACTTGGAGAATCACCAACTTTGGAGACTACTCCAGGAACTGCCATCTGGCCAGACGATAGCTTGTAAATGAAATACAAACAAACGAATCCAGTTTTTCTTTCTCTTTCAAAATATACAACTTATTATTTTTTACTCTGCACTAATTAATGATCCGTAGAGCAGATTTTTTTCATTCTTTTTTTTTCTTTTTACACTAAAAAATCCAGTTTCCTGAGCTGTGAAACTATTTGCGCATTCATAAATATTATATAATATACTCTCTCTCTCTCGTACGGTTCTTAGCTACTTGATATAGAGTATATTTTACCTATATATTTTTCATTATTTTCAATGTTGATGCTATATTTGATGCCACACACATATATATTATATATGAAAATGATATATTATTTACCCGAGAGAAAAATCCTTTTCTTTTTTAAAAAGAACAATTTTTATGCGAAAAAGAGAATAATTCAGAGATCGTTTATATGCGTTATCATATGATATAGATTATATATTAATACTTATATTCTATCTATATTTGACAGAGAAAGCGAGTGAGGGGTATATATTGCTATAAAAATCAATGCTATATATTATACATATATTATTATACATTATATTATAAATAATTTAAAGAGTATATTTAGTTTTTAAACAAAACCGAACAAGAGAGGGGACGAGGAAAACGTACAGGGGTATAATATTCATAATCGCAAGAGAAAACTCCGTTTTTTGTTTTGTATTTGTGTAAAACTATAATATTTACAATTTAATTCATGATGATATGATGATTATTTTTTTGAACCTGCATGATCATTTATCTTAATTTGAAATGCGAAAGTTTACTTCACAAACAAAGAGAAAGAATAGGCGAAAAGCGTAGTATCGGATAGAGCGAGAAAAAAACAATGTTATTTGCTATACACATTACATATTGAATACAAAGAACTGACTCATTATATATTATTAATTATGATTATATACTTTATATATTTACCTGTGACATCGGAATAAGAACGTATATTTTTCATTTTTTTGGCAACAGACGGAAAAATCTTGGAAAATGTGTTAAGCTTTTATTTATTTTTCATTCTTGTTTATTTGTTTATTTCCTACCCTATGCATTTCAGTTTTGTTCAAGAACATCGTCGTAGACTTCTTTCACAAGTTTTTTTTGTCCTAAGCGATGAGTCATCAATCAATCATTTCTTCACTAATCATCATCATCATCATGCATACAAATAACTTCGTCGTACAACCATATGGTTGGTGTTGGTTACCTGTACATTTTTTCTCTTTCTTATGGAAATCCCATTGATTCTACATGCAAGCAGGGACGAAGCCACGTTGTGTCAGCCGGGTTAGTAGAAAGGACCGTTGTATAAAAATAAAACTAGCAATCATAAAAGGTCTTTATCCGATCTACTTTACTGTAGGCCTAGGAAAATGGAGCGGACAACCAAAATATGTAATATACAGAACAAATGTACATTTTGTACTACAACATAGTCATTTTTCATTCTGTTATGTTGTGCATACAATTAATGTTGTCTTTACATAATAAGCAGATACAGAGAATGACGTTTTGTGCATAAATTTGTTGTAAAGATGATGCTTGTGCAAATCATGATAGCGCTAAAATGTAAGTATCCCAGTTGAATGGTGACATGGGGGTATCGAAAAGGAAGGTATAATGGCTTAAATCCCTCGCTTTTGTATCTTTGGCAATATAAACAAAGTGTGGTTTGATGTAAATGATATTTGTAGCATGGATTGGATTATACAAATAAACCGACATTTAGTCTAACTCTGCGGATCATTGGCAAACCATATTGTTGGGTGAATAGGTTTATGAGGATATTATATTATTTAGGTAGGTATATTATACCTAAATAGTCCTTAGATTGTTCAAGTATGATGTTTGATGTATTTACATCACACAACAGAGATGGTGACGGTTCCTTGACTTCTTTTTAGATGAGCAGAAAAAAATCCTCTCCTTCTTTGATTTTTTTTGCATTAAAACAGTTTAGAGGACAAGTACTCTCTAAGGATAGATTGGAATGTAAGATAATCTTTTATACAGTTTTGTAGAAAGGAATGCTAAAGCTCTATTAGAGGTACACATGAGGAAGGCTTCCGCATATGCATGTCTCGTATACCAAGATCGGGTGTTACGAAGTTACAAACATGCAAACCAAAACTGCTTGACACAGTTAAACTTGAGTCTGGACTTGTTGTTAAGTGCAAGATACACAAGTCGGAGAAAAGTCAACGAAATTATTGTTACTAAAATTAGGCAAATTTAACGGTTTGTAAAGAAACACTTCTAATTTTTAAAGAAACCTATGGTACTAGCACTGATAGTTAGCCGATATACATAATCTGTTGGAGTAAGTAATCTGATCTCACTCGACAGTTTACGATAAGCCTGGATTTTTCTACCAAAAACCTCACATGTTATGTATTCTCATTAGATTGTTCTCTATGCTATGTCAATCCATACACTACAGACTAAAACTTTTACTAACTTTTGAAAGAGCTGTTTTTATCTACAGGTAAGCAACAGAGTGCAAATTTGGTATGTTTCAAATCTATCTAACACCAGGGACAAAAACTGGATGTTCCCCAGAAAATATACCTAAACTATTATAAATTGCAAAATTCGAAGAAAAAGTTTTCCTACCACGTGTACTATTATATCACGAAAAGAACAATGTAAACACGAGTTTCTCAATGGCTCAGGCTCATTTTCATGGACTTAATATTACTACCATACAAAAGTTATAGATTTGAGAGAAGATGTATGTTTTAAAATTCATAATATTTAAAATATATTCATATAAATACATACCTAATACCTATGGAGTTAGCGTGTGAGAGAGATGAGAAGTGAATTGAAATATTTTACGGCATACGAAAGAAATTAGATGGGTGAACTGATTGAATAATTGTTTTTTATGAAAAAGATACCGAGAAGGCTAAAACTATTAAACATTATAGAATACCTAGCTGTTTCGTCCGAAACTCAAAGAGATCTTTTATATAGATTGGGAAGCCATGCTATTTAATGACATTTTTGCAATAAACTATTTTGCTAATTAATTTGCTTACCCATAAGATTAGGATTGTCAAGAACTTCCGATAAACTTGAACTGATTTAAGTTGGAGCCAAAAAAACATCACCACGCAATGTTATGATAACGCATTTTGTAATTTCCTATATGATTTATCATAATCATAGTTGGTATTGAGTAAGTGACAGAATTGTCTCTAGGTAGGCTAGTTTAGCTTTCCTAAACAAGTGGATGTTACAATGTTACTGCATGAAGTACATTGAAAGGCAAGGACAAGAACCAAATTTACTAATCAGGTTTCTTCACATAAAGTGTATCCCTAATTGTTGTTGTAGGCGCTTAACAACTCCTGTAAAAAGGGAAGTTGAAGTTATGTAGGCCAATGCATTCAGGAAAAAAGGTATGGCACTTCTGGTTTTTTTGACGAACCAGAAAAGATGGAAATGCAATGGAAAGTGCAACGCACAAATTTACATAATCGTCAAAAAATGTAACTTACCAGTCGAGACGAACTGACGAAAAACAACTTCTGCGCAGACTTTGTTGCTTTGTGTTGTTGGTAATGATAATGGCATGGCTGTAACCACGTTGTGATCTTGAAAAAGCGTTAGACAACAGGACGTATAGGACAGGATGGGAGCAATTTGAGTAGTCAAGATTTTTTCATGTCATGGATCGGGAGGTGGTAGATACGTTGGCTATGGTAAAACAGTAAATGATATGCATGTGTGGGTGAGCAGACGCAGTGGTGGCTCCTTGGTGCAGGTATGATGAGCGGTTCAATGTCAATCATTTTAACAGGTGGTGAACATAGAAATATTATTTGACGATATGTTCTTTACAAAAATTATGAAGTACTCTTGTAGGAAAAGACTAATTATTTCCAGGCAAAGACGTTTTGTACTAAAAACATCTGAATGTTTGTACAAATGTGTGGAAACAGTACTAAGAACATGGTTATATAAAATGCTGACAAGATTGAATCTAAGCCGCTCAATATAAAAAGCAAAAAAGGTTCATAGTTTTTCAATGCAATAAAAAAGTAGTTTTTGTAGCACGAATATCGATGAAGAAACTTTTTTTTAAATTCGAGACGATCATTATTTTGCCATATTGGGAACCAAACACGCAGTGGTGGGAACGGCTAACAATTTTGTAATTCTTAAATTTTTTAAATTAGATATGACATATTAAAAACACGAAACAGTCCTGTAAGATAGTTGCATCAGCAGCTTTACTTTATACTCAAATATAAGGCTTTTTGTATTTCACCATTAATAGAGAAACCAAGTCTATGTAATTATATTCGTTCATATTCCAGCCAAAGTCACGCTGTAGAATTAAATAATATTCACGAGGATTGATTCCTGCCGAAGCCAACGCACCTCATTTTTTGCAAGGATTATCTTGTCTTTCGGTTTAAAAAAGTAGTTGATAGAGGATGCGGGATAGTTTCAATTACTTGAACCATGAACACAACTGATTGTCACCAATAGTTGAGCACATTTACATACAAGTAGTAGAGCTACATTATTACTGCCAGCTGAACAACTTCATGAACTGTATCACCAATTGCTTGAGGTTTTAATAAAATCGAATCCAATTGAATCTAAGCTTCAAATGGAATTTTTCACTATTTTGCTCAGCGTAGGAGGAAAACTATTTGGACAATATGTTAAAAATGCTTCAAAATGAAAGACAATGAATGACCAATCAGCAAAACTAGTTTCCTCATTACTTTCCATTGTCGACCTTTCCTACCTTCAATAGGAAACAATAGGTTTAGTTGATTTTTGTCTAATAAATTGTCAATGTCATTTTGATTTTTTGGTGAGATTCAATTTTGAAAACATTATTCACGGTTGCTGCCGCAGTCCAACGAGTCATTTTCGTGTTGTCACTAGAACGTTGATGAAAAGTTGTGTAATCTGAAGTTCCCCATTGGGTGACAGGATTTATTAGCTATGTCAATAGGAGAATATGAAAGACCTGTGCTGAGTGTGCGCGTGAAATTGCGTTTTTTTCCTGGATTTAATCAACTTCGTCCGCATCCTCTTCAATGAAATACAGAGAGATATGACAAGCAAACACTAGAGCAAGATCATCTTTGTTACATGTCATATTATGAATTATGCTACAAAATTTAATCTAGCTGATCAATATCTTAATCTCTATGCAATTCAGTGATTTTCATCCAACCAAACTATCCTTCTTGTTGCTCACTTACAGGTTATGTAAAACTCATACCACAATACACGACAAAATTTGTACTGAATTAGGGTAATGTAAATTAATCCTTTTGCGTTTTACATGCAGTGTGATCGCATTCAGAGCCAAAGCAACTCCTATAGAGCTGCTTACTTGATCTATACTCTTGATAAAGTTTATTTTAAAATCTAGTCACTGTGAAACAATAACTCTGGCTCTGAACATGACTAACTGCTCTCTAAAGTGACATCATTTCAACGTAACCAAGCATACAATCAAAACGTCTCAGAGTTTTGTAGCAATTAGTCCAGAGTTATCCCAACATGCTTGAGATGTAAATTAACTAGGTTGTTTCACGGTGACACTCACAGAGAAGAGTCAATATGAGCTGAATTTTGCAAATAATAAAGTGTTAAAAATATTGAGTTTTTTTCCTTATTGGGATAATGGGTGAATGTTTTTAGCTGAACAACTATGGAGTATTTAGTAAAAACAAAAGAACGATTGCATTCATGGTTTAGTATATTAGTTAAAAAGTTAAAAAAATATGTGTGGTAGTTTGGAGAGCTATTTTGTGTCAGAAGAATTTTTCTTAGGATGACTAAATCGGGGAAATTGCATATTTGATTCCTTCAAACTTTGAAAGTAAACATAATTTTTTAACAAGTTTCACAGCAGGAAGTGTTTTTACATTAAATGAAAAAAAGTCCAAGATATTTTAGATTTTTTATTCTCCCCTATTTATACAAAGAAACTATATTTCATAAGTATAGGAATGATTTTATTTTTTCACTCTTTTTAAGACATGAAACCGGGAGTATAAAGTTTGTTATTATCATCAAAAACGTTTTTACAAATTCAAACGAAAAAGGCAGATTTTTAGTAGTAATATTTCATAAAAGCAAATTTATACAAATGATAAAACAAGGATCATTTGACCGAAATCTTATGAAACAGTCACCAACTCCATTGTCTTGTATTGTGCAAGCATTTAAGCGTATTTCGTAGAAATAGATCTCCAGGGACTGAAAAACTTCTCTGAGAAATTGTATCCCTGGCCAGAATATACTGCAATAGAAGGGTATCGGAAATCACAAACTACTGCGCAAGACTTAAACTCAAATTTTACCAAGTCTGTTGTTACTGTCATACGAGACACAAACTACCACTCACCATGCAGCGAAGAGAGATACGTGTAGTACTGATTCGCCTTAAAAAAGCCAACCTTCTTTTACAATGCCAAATGTTATTAAAAAATGGCTTTGATTCTTTTACCGTGATAGCTTGTGTGGAAGAAAATTAAGCAATTTGTTCATTGACGATTATCAAATTAAGAGTTTGTCAAAAGATATGATTTGTTCAGAAGGAAACTTGGCACAAATTGGCAAGTACTATTATTTTGATGGCATACAACTCTTGTCTCGCCTAGTTATGGAACATCATCATTACGTTATCAATTGTGGTAATACAAAGGGCATAGGAACAAAAACTATATGAGAAGGAGTTAACACATCCCAATCAGTAGAGATGTTTATTGTTGAAAAATAGACGTTGATGAGAAGCTAGCAAACTTTATGGTTGCTGTCTTGATATTATAAAATCGCAAAAACTTGTCTACACGTTTCCTCTTCTCTACCCAATGAACTTGAACTTGTTAACCGTTCTTCTTAGGTTTCTGGTTATGTGTTTCCCATGAATTGTTCGACTATGTTGGCGTCTTCGTCTAAAAGAGTGCGTGTTACAGGGCTCTCCGTTCTGTAGAGGTACTTTAATTATTTTAGCTGCTGTATATTATATAAAACCGTCTGAGTGTAGTATGCCAAAATAAAAGGATTTTTATTTATTTTGCAATCCATCAAAACAATAGGCTAAACATTATCCAAAACTGTTGTAATCAAACAAGACTTGATTTTAGTTTTTAAAAGCTGTCCCACTACAGCATGCTCGGCATTGTGTAATATTGTTGATGCATACGATACTTAGAGTTCCATTGAGAACTAATCAATAACTTTTAATACTACGTCTTAAACTTCCGCCAATGGAATGGTAGAGAGGAAATAAAGAAATGTATATATTTATGCTACTACTTACAAAAAAAAGTTTTTGCATCATTCGCGCGTGTAGCTTTAGGATAGACTAGTTGAGAAATTATAAAATCAAGGTTGTCAGGAATTCACAATGCGTATACCTATTCGTATTTAACTAAATTTTTTGGGGTGGGAGGGAGAAGAAGAAACACGTTCATACCACAAAATAAAAACATTTTTATAGAAACGAGAGAGAGATGTTTATATTATTATATAATTTCATTACCAGTGATTCTAGCGCGGTGCATCCACCCTCATTCATGAGTATTATTGTTGTTTTAAGCAATTTTAATAATCCAAGTACATTTTATAAAGATTATATTTAAATAAAATCAGAATATATTACCATATATCTATATAGTTTTGTAGGCGAGATTCGCACCTATATATTATTATTACCCAGAACTTATACGTTTTCAAAAATATAAGGAGAAAAACGATATATTACTACCCTATATATATATTTAAACAAAAGAAAAAGATTTAAAAAAATATATAACATGTTTTTACTGTAGGACTGCTATAAACATTGCATGAATCCACGTTTAGTCATGTTAGTCTTTGTCATGAAAATCATCTTGGTGATTATATTTATCCTTAGTTTCAGGTAGCAGAGAAACTTTAAACTATAATTGTGCTTTCGACCCCTTAAAACGATACCAAAAACAAATTTTTGAAACTATGAACTAACCTTACCCAATCCTCTTGTATTTAGTAAACGCATTCAAGCAATAGATATTTTGATAATCCGCATTTTTCTATTTTTAGCGAGCAAACAAAAATGCTACCACAAAACAGCTACTGGTTTCTTTGTAAATGAAACGTGAGGATCGCAAAAAAAATTGTTGAAAACAGCGGGTAACATCACAAATGTTTAATTATTATTGTGACAAGGTAAGTCTGCGGTTGGCCATGTATCTCTGGATCTGATCTGTAAAGTTTAATGACAAGACAGGAGAACAAGTGAAGTGATGAGAGGAAAAGTGAATAAACTGCAGGTGAAAAGGTGCATGCGAAACCATACAGGGCAAGCATTATACATTTTTAAACAAATAAATATTCGTATAAAACGTACTTCATGAGAACGTGATACTGAGGATGTTTGAATTTCAATGAGACTACGACTCCTAGTTTTGGTTCATGGTACAAGGTAACCAAGAGAAATGAAGAAAAAAAACATGTAAACGCGAAAAAGTATTTAAGTTTTTACGGGAAACATGATACGGAAATACTCGGTTTTTATGACGAAATGGAAAAATAAATCGACTTCAAGATAATAATGACATTAAAATATTTTATATTGTACTATTTTAAAATGGAAAACGGGAAACAAAGAAATGTCGATGATCCAGAGTAGGCAAACTAATAGCAGAAAAATTATAAAAACTTTGACCGATGTTGGCCAAAAAACAGAACAAGCTAAATTTTTGCGTATTGCGTAATAAAAACGAAACTGATTTTTGAAAAATTCTCCTGATTTATCTGCTTTTTACGTGAATTCGAGATAACAATAAAAAATATTAAGTTAGCAGTTAGTTTGAGCATTAAGTCTATACATGTTATGAGAGTGTTCCCATAACACATGAACTTAAACTGATGTTGATATGACATGCTTTATCATGAAAGTAATAATATTTTAGACTAGTAACAACAAAACTTATATTGACATTACTATATCTATTTACGTTTATACATTCATGCTAGTAATAATAACTTAAATCACAGAGGAACTTCACTAATCATTAAATCATTACTTTTTGTGTACCAACCTGTAGTAAATTTGGTGTAGTGTGCTTAGGTTCGTTATAGTAGGCGTCATGAACATTTTTATCCAAAACGTACAGGAACATCGTTCACATGGTAAAGACAAAATAACCAGTTTATTTTTATAGGCATTTTACTAAATTTTACTATATAACACTAACACAGGTAAAAACGCACTACTCGTCGTAGCTTTCCCCTTCTAAGGAGTAAACTATCTCGCTGGTCATAGACGTTCGCAAATTTGATACCTTTTCATCGTAATGAATTCAACAAAAATGAAGTGTGCTACAAGTAGAGAAAGCAGAAAGCATTTATTAGGAGGTTTTTTTTACAAAGTATTAATTAAAGCGTATATTGTATTTTTAGATTTTTCTTTCGTTTTGTATTACAGATATTATGTTTCATACAAGTAGATTGTATACCCAGCTGTTACCTAACCATACCTTACAGTGTGCACGCAAAAAAAGTGGTATTTGTTATATAGCATTGACATAAAATAGGTAGGCAGGATATATTACAAAAACATGAATCTTTTTTATAACAGCAATCATATATATAATCTTAAATAAAAAAAGAGAAAATTTTAAAATCGGAATTCAGGAAATCATAAACTTTACGACGTATTAGCACGGTACGATATAAACTTTTAAGACAACATGATAATCCTAAATTGCTAAGGTGACATATAAATTAATAAATATTAATATATTTCCTTAATTCTGCAAAAATTAACAGGATATTTAGATACCTACAACAAACTATGATCAATCTATGTCTTGTGTATGTTGTTGTGAACTGATATAGTCTGCCAGGATTGTCTAGGTGATGATGATGGCAGACAATATTCCTTGTTGTTATTATGATAATTTTATAAACCGAGAACATCTCAATTTTATTATGTATGCGAACCAAACAATATTTACAAAAATCTACAAAACTAAAACCCAAAATCAAGACTTTTTGTTACGGAAAGTTACAAACTTACAACATTATGAGAATACATATTTTTATTGCTTATTCTAGACGAGTTTCCAAGACTATTTTTTTTTTGCATACGTGTTGGTAACAGCTACTCAATGTTGACTAACATTTCCTAATCTCTCATCTTATTGTTTTCGTGTCAAAACTCATCGTAGTTAGGACAGTGAAAGTGAAAGAGCTCGTTATTTGCTGTATGACCTACAATGTTTGCTATAAATACAGGTTGGCAAGCAACAGCTGTTTTTTGTTCATAGTTATATAGTAAGTTTACAGAGCATTATCACTTTTTTAATTTTTTCATGTTGTTATAATATTGTATTTTGTATTGATACACTCAACAACAATAATGATACAGGTGGACATTCAAAGTGAAAATTCATGTCATTTAGAGTTTTTACAAAGCAAAATAGAAACTAACATTCTACCCTTAATTAATATGTTAATCAGTTTCATTACTTGTTTTGTAGAATATCATTCGTACAAAAAAACATCTACAGCTATTACCAGCACTATTGGGTGTTTTGGGAAATGGAGCAAGATTTGGTTTAATTGACTACTGAAATTTTATAAATGTCAATCCCGAAAAGAATAAACCTAACAATTTTGATATAAATATATTTTACATGTGAACAGAAGATTTTTCAGCAACAGTGAAATCCTACATGATAAACAAACAAGGGTCTTGCAATATTATATATTTTCTTTTTTTCTCTCTTGAATTGTCTACGCATTCATTTTAAGACAAACAAAAATGTTCTTCTAGTTAAGTTGAAGAGTCGTGGAAAATGTATTGTTATGCAAGTACGTATTTATAGTCTTCGATATTGTATTCAATTTATTGTTTTTTATCAATAACAAAAATGCAGCATAAATAATATATGATGGCAATTAATTAAAATAAAAGTATTCCCTGTTCTGTAAAAAAAACAAGATGCGAGCAAGCTTTTCATTTGCTTTATACAATCAACATGAAATTCTATTGGAACATTATTTGCATAAAAGGTCTGAAAATATTTGCCTTTCCATGTTCATTTTTATTGATAGTATATTTGAGCTTTGTTCAAACATATTCTTTCTCGACTGTATTGACCAGAATGAAAGTGAAAAGGGCAATTGCCTTTATAAAACAAACAATAACTTGCAACATTGGAAAAAAACAATTTCTTAGCAATTTTTGATGTAATTTTTTTCTAGCTGTTCAAAATCCTATAAACAATTCATCACTTACATGACATGCACAAGAATTCTTGCATGGACTCAGTAATGAATTCAGTTTATTACGGCTCACCAAAAATTGGCCTTACTAAATTTTTTATGCAATTCAGCATGCTCAAAATACATCCGTGCATTAGGGAGCAAGAAATTCATCAACTTACTGTTAGAGTAAAATGGGATATGGAGGAAACCTAGTTGGAGAGCATTGGCATTTCCAAAGGAGTCCTTGTCACACAATGAAAAACCCTGGAGAGTACAAAATAGAGCCTGCCGTTGGGTGTGAATGAGACAAAAGTATGTTGGGTGCATACTTTTTCATGAGCCACCACAAGTTTGAACTACCAGTTTCACCGTAGAAAGTGTTGAATTGAAGTTGGAACGACTTAAACATGATGGAATGGAACTTCAATACGATGGACAAGTCGATTGCGATTGCATTCTAAAAAAACTTTAACTGTTGCGGTAAACCGTTCCAACGTTTGAAGAGTGTTTCCATGTTATGTTTTTGAACTAAGTAGATTTCGCAAACCACCTGAAAAGAAACCAGCCCCGAACGTATGAAAGGAGAAGAATTGCCTTGATGGAAAGGCATAATGCAGTTAAATGGTTGGAGGTTTGACATGCATGATTCATGAAACGATGAAATATTGTATATGTGTGCATACAAATATGTATGTATATGAGTAAGAGCACTTTTTAAATATGCACACACATACTGTCCAACGCTTAAAAACTTTTTCCTGATACCCCTGCAGGAAGTTACAGCCGCATAAAATCATCAGCGAGGAGAAGCATTTTTCTAATAAACAAAGACAAACAACTGCACTGCCTTAATCCATACAGCATTAGAAACGAGAAAACTTTCTCAATCCGTTTATTTCCATCACTGAGGCACTGCTTCTGCTCCTGTTCCATAATCGACTGTGTTATTCGCCTATACACGTTCCTCATATAAAATATCTCAGCTAAAAAATCGGTCGGTTGCATGCGGCAGTCTGAGAGCCTAGTCTGAGGTGCATTTACCAAGTCGAAACAAGACAACCAGAGGAGTAGGTATACATTTTTTGGGAAATGGTGGATTTTCAGAGCGAGGGTTCCATATTTTTTCCTTTCTATTTTCGTCGGAACTCCTCGAGTTTCGACTTTCCTCTCCACTCTCTCCTTTTCCGTGGCAGCAGCTTAGTGCGGCACTTTGAATATTCTCGACTTTGGAAGAAGAAAAAACCAGCAATGCTCGATTCATCTTGGTAGTAGTGATATGATGGTAATATGATGATGATTCTGTTGGAGAGAACAAAATAACAACATCTGCAATACACATAGCCCACTGCATTATAAGCACGTTCTTTGAGTTAAACGGACAGAAAGTGAATGTGTAGCACTCCGCATACAATGTACATTCACAACTTCTTTATAGATTTTGCCATGACTCTAAAAAAAGTGTTCTAAGGCTGAATCTAAAATGAGCGAACTGCAGCAAAGATAAGAGAGGGATTGTCGGAGAGAGTAATAATATCAAATGGAATGGTAATAAGATTGGAATAAATGTATCCGAAAAGTCTTGCATGTATGTTACCTTATGTGTACGGTGATGTCGCAAAGTCTGAAAACGAACAAGCACCAGGAGACATATCAAAAGGGGAAAGTTTCTTGAACAAGTAAATCACCAGCTTTACTGACTGTATAGTCTCGCAGCTTTAACTTCGAACTAAGTGGTATATATCTCAACGATTTGTCTCCCTGAAAGTGTAGGTATCTCCCATAAATATGAAATTCGTATGGGCCTGTTGGCGCAACATACTGACGAGAGGAAAGGGAATAACGGTGAAACCAAATGGATGTACGTTTATATATTTTCTTTTCGAATGCGATTTTTGTTTTTTCGTAAAAATAAGAGTGACGAACCTTTTCGTTTGGCTTTTTGGCTGAAGAAGCTATAGTATTTACTTCATTGTCTGTTTGGGATTCGAGAACTTTTCAGAGTTCTCTTTATGAGCTCAAATGTGGTAGAATAGAATAAATCACAGAGTGTTGCCACAGTATTGTAATAGTTTGATTGCTGATTACTTTTTCGGATTAGTTTCATACTCTTTGTCCTAACGATTTTTTAAACAACCGGAATAGCATTTTTCAAGAAAAATGGCTTACATAGTAAAAGAAAATCCTATGCTCATACTCCATACTCTCCTAAAATCAACCGTATCTTTGCTCGTCGACTTATTTATGAGCTCCTACTATATAAGGTTGCGTGTAAATATACTTCTTCGAGGATGTACTGCCATATACACTATGAAAAAAAAATGGAAAAAGTTTACTTGTTCAGTTTCCCTGACGACCTCCGCTAATTAGAAAGGACCGAATGAACTAGGATAAAATATTTAGCCAGTTGCACGGGACATGGCTGGGCTGAAAATGGTTGCATGATTTTCGACAATATCTCGCCAATCATTCAGTTGTGTAATATTGCAGCTTTTGTGGACGGTAGATGAGCTTGATTGTATGCAGACAAAACTTCTTCTATGCTGAACTAAACATACTTCTTATACAGTCCTACAAAGTCATGGCTAATCTTCCAAGAAAGTATTTTGGATTCAAATAGCATTTTCCTCTCAACTTTGCTACTTAGATCGATTTTAATATTTTTGCTTTCTTCCTAATAGTATCTCCCAGTATCTGATCAGGCTCAAATTATCCAACATAAGTTGTCCCTAACTCTATGATGTTCGAAAGTTGCTTCCCTATTCACTTCACACCAGAAGTATCTTTTCTCGTAAAAGAAGCTTGCAAGTATTAACTGAAGGTTTGACATTGATGTTCAAGTCCGTAGTTGTTGAAGGCCTAGGGTGACCTTGCTTACGCATGCGAAAATACAGCGAGATATGCCACGCAAAGAGCTCAACCCAACGATATTTTACTTGACGACTTGTGTTACATAAATAGCAAAAAGCAATATTAGCGTCACCACCGCCAGTAAAATAAATCTCATTTTTATATGCAAATGTGTAAAAATGTGATAACGCTCGTTTTTGCTAACGAAAGGGATACTCTTCGTCAAATACACTCAATCGTGTCCATCATCACGTCTGTCCTGTTTCAGAGCTTCCTATATATCAGTCATGCAAACTATTTCTCACATACCGTAGAGCACCTAATTGTAGAAGGGCTAGTGGTACAAACTCTCTTCTTCTTTAATAACCATGCGAACTACGGATTACCTTAACAACACTTAGATGAAAAAGATTCAAATGCCAATGATGTTTCAGAGGACGACGAATGAATGTTCAAAGAATAGTTATGCTTTAGAAAATTATAGTTAAAAAGTATCACATTTACCGATGTAAAATGACCAGATCATTTTAAATATAACATTTAAAATTTAATATTTTAAGTTTAATATTACAACACAGCTCTCCGATAATTTTGGTAACTCGGGTTAAAATTAGCATCTTTACGGTTCACGAAACGTATCTTCTTTTCTCTGCAGTAGCAAGTTGTCGCGATACACAAATATACAACACATAGGAATTTTTATTAGTAATTTTGCGTCTTCTGTCGCAAAATACTGCTCTACTTACTTCAGTAAAGATTTATTGTGCAAAGATGTTTTGTCTAGGACTATTTCTCAAGTTACGTGAGGATGCACAGTAAAAATTTGCACAGTTGTCTCTAGATTTATAAAATTTTTGAAAAAGAAAAAGGTCAAGTGCACTCCTACCGTATTACGAAGAGGTGACCAAATAATATTAAAGCTAAGAACTTCGATACAGACAAACGAGCATTGGCTCAAATTCTGGTTTTCAAACTACAAAGTTAATCTTACTTTCTAAACACATACACAAGTCAGTTCGTTTCAAAATATTCACGACTGAATCAGCATGCTATATCTTATCAAACAATAAATGCATACAGTGATGTGCGTTATGATGACCTACTGACATATCAAACAAAGAGGGACTATCAGCACTTTTTCCATATTTTCTTTCAAAGACACATTGGTTGTCGGAGTACACGCCGTCATCTCACCCATTACTCTTATGCTACTCAATGCTGATTAAGACGCGTGATTTATTTTGGACGCAGAACCTATCACTCGATGAAGCTTCTGTATTGTATGACATTTTGTAAGTTAAGTCCAATCAAGCAATAACAGGAACAGCAGGTTAGGTCAACGTAGATTCAAGACAAATACGTATTAGTAAGTGACTAATGACTATGCTAAAAATGTATTGAAATCAAATAGCAGATAAAAAACCTCCGAACACCCAGACAAAAAAACATTCCGACCTGAAGGGAAG
The DNA here is from genome assembly GCA_019593645.1 of Akabosia matsudoensis. Classification (NCBI taxonomy): domain Eukaryota; kingdom Metazoa; phylum Arthropoda; class Collembola; order Entomobryomorpha; family Paronellidae; genus Akabosia; species Akabosia matsudoensis. The sequence continues at coordinate 26,531 of VICI01000316.1, forward strand.
CAGAGCGACAACATTTGAGGAGCATCATGTACCAGTTTGTCAATCTATTAAGACTTTTTCTATTAAGATTTCTGTGCTTGTTGAAACGTTAAAATTTACAATGGGTACAGGTTTTGCACCATTTGCGATTCACTGCTTTGTTTTTTATCAAGCCAGCATCCACCAACAACCCAAAACTGAGGTCAACCAACCTACACATCCGACTCTAAAAAAATATTCATACTGTTCAATACCGAGTTAATGAGGCGTAAGGATATTCCATACCATGAGTGTAATGAACGTATGTAATCGCATCCTGTATCTATTCTCCCATCACGAATATTATCAGTCAACATTTTGCCATAATCTGACTTGGCGATAACATTTGTTGATGACGGGTGCTCTTGTAGTGTCGTTTTTGTTATCGTTCACTTATAAGCACGTGATATGTTGCTGGAGAATGTAAATTTGTTTTTATTATTCTGTTTGACAAAAGCTTTTTACTATCTTTCCTCCTTTTATCTGCTTCCTTTCTCGACCTGTTCGCTAGCTCATCTGTAAAAAAATCGTTTTTTTTTTGTAATTTGAAAGGCAGCAACCTTCTTGGCAGTTTCCCACTTCTCATCAACTTTTCGCATTGAACCTTGCCAATACATGTTTTACTACATTTTATAATATTTGCATATGGATTTAGTTTGTGTGCTGAACGAGGTGATTAGGCACACATTTCTTTGACTGTTTCCATGAGGAAAAGTCATTCAATGTGTGGTCGTCCGTCACGTCACCAAAGACATCACCACCCATAGCAATCAAGAAAAAAACGCGGAATAGATTGCAAACTGAACAGGGGTTCAGTGGAATGACTGTTCCACATACAAGATTGTTTCTACTTCAGATGTGCGTCGTAGGTCGCCGTAGTGAGAGCAATGGACTTTAACCTTTGCCCTTATTATCATTTTGTATTTGGTATACATAAGTTTACGCTTTCATAATGCAATTAGTATAATGAATGGGCTAAAATAAAACATCATATCAAGTAGGTAATGTGTTCTGGAATTCAGAAAAAATCAAGTGGCTTGTTTGTGCGGTTTTACTTTCCTTTTTTTCTCAAGGGGAATGGAAGTGAGAACTCACTACGGGAGAAGGAGGAAAAGTGCTGACCAAGCTTATTAATGAGACAACATGGACGGACATGAATGACATGTTTTTGTACAGTTTTAGCTGATGCTTATATATGTGCCAGTTACAATTGTTTACGATTTTCGATGAACGGTTACCGTCTTAGTCAATTACGCAAAAACACTTACAAATTACAACAAAGAGAGTACGTAATTTAGAAAATGTAATGAGAGTCATTAATTTAAAAATCTGTAGTCAAAAGCTGCAATGCTAGTTTTGTTTAACCGTTTACAATTTGAGCAAATCACGTAGAATCCTTTTTATACCGTCAACCGTTGCCATAGGAAAGGTTTTGTGTTTTATTCTATTGCGAAATCTTTTCACCCTGTCCCTATTGAAGCAAAAAGTTTTATATTTATGTGTTATGTGTCATTAAATATTCTGTTTGCATTACAACAAGCCAGCAGCTCTACAGTTAACCTTCAGAGTTGTAATGAGATGCAAGAAAGGGTGACAGTTAAACAAGCGCGGTTATTTCATGGACATTTGAGGCTTTTACACAATATTATTTCACAGGTATACGATTTTGCATTTAATTTGAATGACGATAGTACTGTTTTAGACGCCCCACCTAGAGTCGTTAGACTTAAGTTTGCTCACACATTTACAATTTTCTTTCATTAGTCAATATTGTAATAAGTTTATCTAGAGTCACAATCTTGTCCATAGAGCTGTACGTCGTCATAAAAACGTTCTAATTCTTCCTTCAGTTTACACAAACGCACATAACATGACCATAGAACATTTACGCAGTTGAGCCGTACGATACAGCCTTTCCCCACGACAAAGCGAAGAGGTAAGTTGACTCAACTAATTACGTGCACTATCATTCGACAAAATACTGACTCCTCGAAGTCTTACCTAATCTGATGCATATGCATGGTGTTTGCATTCCTACATTCAAGCGCTTTTCATCTAACATTACATATGGTAATGCTTGAATAGCGTCTCACTGCTGGAGCTTAAATATCCAGCTGAAATGGTTTCTCTGCCTCACCTTATGTGACTGTGGAAGCATAAAACTAACTGAATTTAATCCTCTTCTCCCTTAACCATAAGGATAGGTGGATACATGGTGAACTATTTCTAGCTTAAGCTTCAATTAGGCTGGTTAAAATATTCAAAACTGCAGATGGATAATCAACGTCAGTCAGGTAAGAAATAAAACTTGGTTGAAGCAAGTCACACCAGCCGTTTCAAAATTCAAACTCTTAAAGTACTCATGGAATCATATTATGCTGTGCGCATAGTGCGTACTATCACCAAATGGTTACAATTGGATCAGAACATTTTGTCTGCTACATTCAAAGTAATAAGGACGACGTTACAATGAAGGTAATCATACGCATGAATTTTTCTTTCGAATTATATCTACCATAGAATGTATTACTTCTCGCCTCAGGAAAAAACACAGTGTATTTGTTTACCTCGTAGAGAAGGAAAGAAATGTTTCATCGAATATCACATTGTATCGCCCACACAGGCCGCGTGTTGTATGAGCCTTGCCATATTACAGAAGTACAGAAGAGCCTGAAAAACTTGTGCATTATCCATACTTTGAAACGAAACGTATACATTTCCCACGAGACTACATGCCTAAATAAGATAGACACTATTTGCACGAGTATACAACAGAATTCCAATTTCCTAGTGTTCACTAATACAAGGGAGAAAATGGCTGAAGACAACTGGATTGAACGAGCATCGAGAGAGAAAAAACCCAGACTATCTTGCTGGCACATTCCAACAGACCAGACAGCAAACGGTTTATAACAACTAAGTAATTAATTCAACCGCTTTAATAGTGAAAACTTTTCTTGCCATTTTCACTATTCACGTTGTTACTTACAACAGTTGTACAACAGTTGTTGTTACTATCAACCAGTTTTTTACCTCACAAAGGTTTCTAAGATCATATCGCAAAAACCAGGAACGAAAAATAGTCGAAATTTTTTATCATGGATACGTACTCTCGATCTACCATGAATGTCTTGTGCGTTGTTAGGTAATTTGGTTTGCCGGTAAAAAAACGTCGCGGAGGAATAACAAAAGCGACATAGTGCGGTAGACGTACTATAGTTGCCTTGGTAAAAACCATGATAAGAGATGAGGCAGGTTGTACTCTGTATGCTCAAAAATAAAACGTAGTGAAAATAAATCATAGACTCAAACTACTGTACTATATGTACATGTAATTAATCTTGTGAAAATAATTTAATTTAGTTCCATCGATTACAGGTCAGGTCCAGGACTTTATCCAGATTTTTTTTGGGAACTGTGCTCCATATAAGGATTTCATATAGACATAGACACCCAATCATGTTTACATACGGAGCACATTGGGGGGATGTATGCGAGAATTACGAAGCAATTCATCGCACTTTAAAAATAAATTTTTCGTTGCATTTATGAAAAGTAAACTTATCACAGTAGCATGCGGCCAATCGACCCATAGAATGTTTATTTTTGCTACATTCTGCTCTCGATTGCATATCAAGTTGGAAAATATACCGTCATAACCGGTGAGCCAGGTCATATCCTTTCTATTTTTTGCGCATTGGCACACTGTTCATTTCAGGAATGAAATGGAACACGGAAATGTTCTCTGCACCAATCTGCTTAGACATAGAATTTTTTGAACTGCAAGAGGCGAGAAAAAGTTACATCTGTAATCTATGCACAGTATGCACACAAACAAGGGCTTACGTAATCCTCAGGAATAAAAAATATTCCTTTGGAGGAGTAAATCATTTTAAATTTTGTATCTTGCTTGATGAAAATAGTTCACCAATATTTCTACTTATTTAATGATGATGGATAAATATTATACCTATACATATGCCTTAAGCCTCCCATTTATAATGATTTTTGAAATGTTTTCTTTCCTGTTATGTCAGATAATAACTAAACACCTTGTTTTTCTTCAGTCTGTTTTTGCGTGAAAGATTAAGTGTTCCTATGATTACCAAAAGGCTTAAAACTTAAAATGAATAAAAATAATCAGATATCCGTTCACGCCTAGATTTACTAGGTTTATAGCAAGAAGCCATCGAATATGCTTCAAATCCATGTCACAAGTTGATCGGATTTATACATACCTTAAAGGTTAGAAATTTTCGCCACATTTATCTCAGAATTTCCATAAAGCTTACTTCCTTGCTAAGAGGATGTTAATCTGTTTGTTGCTAACAACAAGATGCATGTGAAACGACCTGCAATAAATTAATTTTAATACAAATTTTGTTACCCGCTGTGTGCACCGTGAAGGTGTCACAGAGATGTAAAACGAATGACGAAGCGCCACGCATATACATATTTCGTCCTATCCTTGCTTACGAATATTATATAACTCGAATGAAGCGTATGAATATGAAGATGCGTAGTTTGTAGCATATTATTTCTACTCGCTTATATGACCGTCCACACACCATATGATGAACGGCTACACAACATTTCAAGCGCGTGAAAGAATAAAGCACTTATGTGTCCCTGTGTGGCTAAAAATATACCTATACGAAGTCGTAGTGACGGTCACCATCACAACAGCTACTTAGTTTTTAGCCTTACATAAGATTAAAATGCAATTTTAAGCTGTGAGGCACAATGTGACATCTGGTGTCGAATACGAGGCGTATCCATGTAAACGTAGTATTTTAAGAAAATATAACATCAATAATATTCCATGGTACTGATATTTCTAATCGTCAGTTACCTCTGTCCTCTAATGACTTTGCAACTGATTTGTAACCTTTGGTTATATGTAATAATCTCTTATAGATTAGATTATAAGCTGTATATATTTTGTGCATTGCAGTAGTTAGTTAGAACTGTTATGATTATGACAAAAGTTTTATAGCAGTTGGAAGCTTGGTCCGCCTGCTAGGGTTACTTGACTTAGTCGCCTTTTTTAGAACATGACCTCCATGAATGGAGATCAAAAACTGTCACAAAATCCTCTACAAAAAAATTCCAACAATGTCAGATAAAACATAACGTGCTCCTACCTTTTAAAAAGAGTACCTTACATTGTTTTCAATCTTCACTACTACCATTAATATATGCAGGCAATGGAAATATGAATCATTTCTGGATCGTGTCTTGAATTCTCCTGATTACGTCGGTGTCGATTATAAAAACGTTTATGTGTTTATGTTTATGTGTGGTGATTAAACATAATCGACAATCGAGGGTGCAATATTTCCATGATGTCATCTCACTTTCCTGCTACCATTCATGAACAAACACATGCAATCATCCTTAATGCATATTTATCTTGTACGACATGCTTTATGACAACGTATGTCGATGTACTATCATGAGTATATCTATGTTAAGCAGTATTTCTTAGGAAACCATGTTATTTAGTATTGGTTCCGATAAACATATGTATCATTCTTCATTCGTTCCAGAAAATGCAGACTCTCTTCCGCATCTGCTTATTATTCATGAAAATCAAGAACCGCCTGTAAAAAACCGTGAAAATAGCAATTAACGAGTTATTCAATGAGATTTACAAGTTAGGATTACAGGAACTTCCTTAAAAACAAAGGTATTACATCTGTATTTATCTAATTAATCTCCCAGGCATGAAAACGGTTCGCAGCTTACCCTCCCAGTCAATGCGACAACAGTTTTGTTATTTCATATAAATATCTACCTTACATATGTAGCACATGGCATGGATCAGAAGAAAACCACTGTCATTTTTCTTTCCTGGTATCAAAAGAATAAGTTCATTTTACTCTTGAGAGAGACGTAGAATCAAACATAAACCAACTGGTGAATATGGTGCAATGTGCAAAAAATGTTTTCACCGCCTTTTGTCCTCTTCGTATGAAAGGGCATCAGTGAGCACTGAATGATACGTGCCATTCGACGCAGTCTTTTATAACAAGTGATTTTTTCCCTAGAAAACAACCTTACATTCGATTATCGTTGCATTGTACACATATACAGGCGCGTCAACGAACCGTGTTGTACTTTTTTTTGCAAGGGAAAAGGAAATACTTCTACCAATTGAGTAAACAATTCCTGTGTGCATGAACTATACTATCTCGTGCAAATCATGCTGAAACAACTTATAAACGATTCAGTTAAAATATTTCAAACCACCATATACAATATACATATTTATGGTGAATATGTAGTTGGTGTTGGAAATCAGCTTTATCAGCAAAATGTATTCCTGTTAACCGGACACAATGGACTGATTACCATGGTAGCTTCCACAACTCTCCACCAATCATTAAAAAGGTTATGTAAATGTTTTTTTCAGTATAGAAGTATGCATATGTGCTTTCATGTGTCATCGTTTTCATCAAATGTAACCTTCTTTGTTGTACTTTTTTCGCTTGTTTCATCCAACGATAAATAAAAGCTGTCAACACTTCTTGCACAAATACTTAGATTAATAATTGGATGCATGATCTCTTCGGAGCGAACAAATAGTCATCTTATATAGTATAGCATAAATTTGTACGCAGTTCAAATCGACCATGCGACTAGGCAGATCACTAAACGAAGACTGGCTTTGAATTCACTTCAGGAGAATGGGTTCACTTGAATGGGTTGTACAGCCACATGATAACAGCCAGCAAACATGTCTCGATGTTTAATGATCAATTGGAAAAATGAATGGACCAAAAAAATGAATGACAGATCAGTGTAGCATCCATCTTGTATCCATAGCAAGTATTACACTTTACACTTTTCATACGCAAACGCATGTCTTCCCCTCCTTCGTATTTCAAAGCAGCTAAAACTGAAAACTATCATAAAAAGCATTTTACTCATAACGACATCAAACGTGTCTTGTCAACATGTTGCTACCATACATATGCATTTTCTTTGTTCCACCAGTGAAAATTGCACCCTACTAACACTATCAGTACATCCCATACGACTTTCCAGTTTATGCAAAACTTTGGTTAGCTTTAGCTCTGTTGGTCGAGTGAGAGCATAAAATAAGCACTGAGGATGATATCAAAATCATCATATGAAAAGGTAAGGTGTTAGATTATTTTTTTAAATAATATAAAAACGACTTAATTTACAGTACATCTTTTTACTCGTTCGTACAGACCAAGTTGAATTCACAACCATTTTGCACACATTAGGCATATACCACTTTACTGTCCATGATAATACTTGCACTGTATTGAAACTCTTATACACAATAATAATAAAAACGGGTTCAAGAAACTTTCATGCAGTCACGGCTTGGCCATGACGCTCATCCTCTTTACCCAAAAGACATACTGCAAATGATGATGGTGGTGTTTATCTGTGTGCTCTCTCATGGCACTGCCGCTACCACTTTACTTGAATTTTCGAGAGGAGACGAGACAAAAAATGTGTTTTTACTCTTCCTCATTTTGCAAAGTTGTTTTTTTTTTCTCTGCATTATCGTCTCGTTAAAAATGGTCTCTTCATAGAAGGTGGCAGTATACAATGCGGTAGAGATGTTGGTAATAATGATGCAATACTTTTTTTGTGGCTGATGCCTTTATGTGACTTTGAAATGATCTTTCTTCTCTTTCGTCTTGCAATGCTTTTCTGCGTTTGATAATGATGACATGCTGCTCACTACCTCGTGAAGGAAGCCACAGGCAAAACCAACTTTACTGGCAGTTAAGAGGGAAAAGTAAAAAGAAGAAAATGAGGAGCAAAAAAAAATGGTTAATGCTTTATGAAAGATGTACGGTGCTCAGTCTTAAAGGATAAAGAAGAACAAAGAGATTACGACAAATCATTTTCCTAAGCGTTGCTCTCAAAATAAGTATAATTTATATGAATAGGCTTTTGTATCGTTATTTTGCATGCAAACTTTCTAGGACTTTTTAATACTTTTTCAGTGAAAAGAATGTTTTATTTGCATTACTATACCAGGAGTTTTTACGATCATACGCTGTAAGACGCGAGAAAACAAAAGAATAGAATGATCAGCTACATCAGAGCAGAGACACTGCACCCTCAATGTCCACAAGTATGACATAATCATCCGGAAATTGAAAGCCAGAATAATGACACGATTGGGAGCTGTACGAGATTAAATATTTCATAAACTGTAGAGACATGCCTGCTCGAGGATGTTTTTTGTTGTACGCAAGCCCGTTGCTCAAATGTGGGAAAGAAAAGAATGCAATATGTGTGTATTTTTTATCCGCCCATTTCTCTGTTCTGTGCCTTTTCCTCGAGTCACGTTATCATCATTTGTCCGAATTATTACCACGAATAATGTAAGGAGAAATGAGAAGGTGTAATATGGCCAAATGGTGTTGCATTGAAAAAAAAACTTGCAACAGAGAGAACACAACACCACACATATTACACTTGAAAAAAATTACTAGTAGGAAGTTCAAGTGTATATACCTTTTCTATAGCTAGAAGACAAATTCTGAAATTCAGTGTGGAGGTAGCTTTAAAAATGAAACATACGAAGGAAAATGGACAAATTTTGTAATGATTCGAGTTATGAGTGCATTTTTTGTGTTGGCCTGTTAGGAATACTGTCACTCCAAGGCTCATCATTTCAGAACCTGCCTTCATCAGCAACAACATCCAAATCTCCATAACTATGTGCAAGCTAAAATTGTATTATTATTACGATAATGTTCATGAACAAAAAAAATACGGTACTGTAACCAACTCTTCAGGGAAAATTTCCCATAAGCAAAAAAATAACTATGGCATTATTTGACCGAAAGTTCATTTATCTCGGATTTTTCACTTGATTGTTTGCGTATTACTCGTAGTTACACGAACGTTTTGGTGTGTATGCATGCACGGAGCTAAGTTCAGTTAACTTTTGTCTTTCACAACGTTTCATGGCTTGGCAAATGTCAGAGAAAGATTATGATGGCTATAATGTTGAATGTGTAGTTGGAAGATTATGTGGTGTAGTAGTATTTGTATTATATGCTGAAGGTTGCAACCTCCTGCCTGTCAATGATCTTTCTATTTCAATTTTCCTTGCACAATCTTGTAGGCACATGCGCATGAATAAATCAAGCAAATCCTACATAGCCGTTGAAATAGATTGCGTATTCGTCCAATCGAATTATATTTTGTAATGAAATTTTAAAAATGTGACTACCTACGTTAGGAAACGAGTAGCAAACCACAACTTTGAATGGCAAGAATTTTTTCTCTTGAACAGGAAGTGTCGGATTCATAGTTTTTATTTGTTCCTGTATTCCATTTCAAGTATATTATTTGTGCAGCACTTACTCACTACTGTAGTAGAGCGAATATATTGCTTGCAGTATTTAAATCAAGGTTTATATTTTTACAATCACAATCTGGCACGCTCTAAGGGGAGAATGCCTTAAGATTCCGATCTAATGACATAATAAAATGAGCGAAAGTTCACTTTTTTAGGAGAGAGGTGATGTCATATTGTCTAGAGTAGTGTCGCAGGCATAACATGGTAAGCATGTTGGAATTTCAGACAACACAGAAACTTGAACTAGTGCTCGTGTAACTTTGTCTTGCAATCCAATCCCTTTATGACAAGCAATGCTGTGTAATTCAAAATAAGTAACAGCTAAAAATGTGATAGGTTTTGTCTGGCAGCTGCAACGTGTATACTTTTACTTAATAGCCTGTCTAAAGCTGTCCTTTTCTATGAAAATTAGCAAATCTACAGATAGAATCGTCTGTTATATACGTCCGGACTCGTGAAACATAGTCAATATATATTTAAATACTTGCACATTCTTTGTCTTGCTTTGTAACCACTTTGTGTCCGGAAGCAATCTAACTTGAATTGTTGGAATGTGTCTTTCCAATCGGAATTAGATAACGTTACCGCAGCCATTTCGCCTTTACTACATGCCGCAACGGAATGCATTTAAAGTAGAGAATATCCTGGGATCAAATGTAAATGGATTTACTCCGTTTTCGAATCTAACTGCTGTAGATGCATTTGCTTAAGCGTTGTCGAACGAATCCTGCCAAAAAACAAAAACCTAAAATTAGACGTTAAGCCAATAGTCATCATCGTGATCACCCCAAGAGGAAGAAGAAATAACAACACGAGTACAAGACCACGTAGACTGAGAAGACGTTATGGTGGCAATGGGAGCTTTGGTCTCCTCTACTATTTGCTCCGATATCTTTTGTGGTTTTATGCCTAAAAGTAATTCGTTACCCAGCTCATTCCCTGGTTAGTTGTTTGTTGTAGGTCTTCCGGATTGTATTACTCAACAGCTCCCTACTGCTTCCGCCACAGAATAGAAAATGAACATTTATTGCAGAAAAAGTGTAAAGCGGAGTCAGCAATACACGGAGGGGCATGACAATTTTCGAAGGAAAGAGACAATTACGTTGTCACAGTGCTTATGCACGTAAAAACAGAACTAACACGGACAGAGTAGGAAGAGAAAAGTGTATTGCACAGGTTATGTAACTCGAGGTAGTATTGAGTTCACTTCTTCACTTAAATTTTGATGCTGTTTTTGCCTTGTTACAGAGTTCTTTCGAGAAGGAAGCAGTCATAAAACCCCAACATTCAACGACTTTAAGCTTCTCATCATCTATCTTAGATGAAGTTTGGCATAATCCTTCGATGATGAATGAAAAGTTTTCTCTTGAGCAGTCATACTGCTTACAAAGTAATGGCAATGAGAGCAAAATGAACGATTTTGCTTTTTGTACTAATATGATAAAAAAAAGTTCATACGATGTCATATGCCACATGCCATATAACCTTTTCCCAGATGCGATAAGAGCAGAAGAAACTGAAAGGCTGTACCACACCAAGAAAATTAAAATGAGCTTTTGAATATGTCAAGAAAGAATGCGCTTTCAGCATTGTATCGTGTTTACATGTCCGCTTCGTCGATTTTTTAGGAGAAAGTTCCTATACTGTGTTACCGGATTTTCAAGATTTTTGTATTATAGACTCGTAAAAATTAGGATGCTTACTCAGAGTGCTAATGGAAATCCCGGAAATCCATATGACAATATTTTACATCAGAGTTATACACCAGAAGATACTCGGGAGAACTATTCAAAGAGAAAATGATCATTTTTAAGATCTCAAAATCCAAGCGTGGGTCGTGCAAAACTCAGTCATACTGACGTATCATATCTCTTGCGTAAACAAAGAAAGCAAAGTGTTTTGCTTGGCTTTAACATGACACTATGGTGTTTTGCATCAGTCATTGTATTACGTAATCATTTTAACGACAACAATCGGTAAGGTAGGTAGCTCGAAAACTAATTGATAGGAATCTAGATTGACGGTAAAATAAAGTTTACAATTTAATTTTCATTTCCTTGTAAAAGTTGCCTCAATCTCGTTATATGTATGTATGCATCTTGAAAAGTATTTGACAGAAAAGGCAAGAAATCTCCGAAAAAAATAAACAAAAAGACTTTTCGTATTTTCCTCGAATCGTCAGATTCGTACTTGCTCGTCATCCGAGGTTCAAAGAAATAAAATCAAACCGAAGGACTTTTATTTGTATCCCCTGAAGAGCACAAAACCCGATACAAAACTAAATCAAAGCTCTCAAATATATCTTGTGTTCTAAATCATTGTATTTTGTACGAATCTGTGATATACTTCTAACGATTGAACCATCTAGCTCAGTTGTTATGAGAGACGTAGAATGAGCTTGTATATTTCTGACTTGGCGTGTTCCTAGTCAAATTGTCTTTATGTAGTTACGTATAATTGTCGTCTATTGCTTTCAGCTGTAAATTCTTTTTAAAATATACATATATTCAGAATGAACTTCCCCTTCTCTTTGCAACCGAACCGAGTTTTTGGCTTAATCATTCCATTCTCGTATTTTTATTTTAACGGTTGATTCGATTCGGTAAACTATGGGTTAGAATATATCTACCTTCTAGACTATAATCTGATGCAATGCTTCGGTGGAATGATTCTATTTGCGTTTCGTCCATTTTATCGTCCACTTTTCTCTCCGAAATTCCCCAAAATCACTTCCAAAGCAAAATTGAAATGAGAAAAGGATGTTTCCTTTGATGAGTTCGTCTGGGTTCTCCTTTCAGCGACAAAATCTACAAACGAAACCACATGAAACCATTTCAGCAAAATGTTGAACTCTAGAAGTCGAAACTCAAAAAGATATCTTGTACGAAGTGTAGTCAAAAAGCCTCGTTTCATCTTACAATATGAAATATACGTAAGGGTAGGCGTTACTTACAAGTCCTTTCGGCGACAATGAGCATATTATAAGAAAAAGCCTACGTATTTCTTCGTTTTCCAGTAAACGTATAAACCAATCACTAGTACCTGTCCCCTGCCATTGACTCACTTGTGAATGCTTCTTTGTTGTTGAATTTCGTTTTGTTGTTGGCAACTATGTAATTACGGATACGACTAGTCTGTTGTAAGAGATTTGATCAAAAAACTCCTGTGCTCCTTGGTACCCCCAATTTTGAAGAATTGCTGTCATATCATCTTCAATCTACCATAAATTGATCATTTTCGAGTTTTGGCATGGCTATAGTACTTTTCATTTTAAAAATAGTCATTTGTGTTGAAATATCAACCAGCTTACTCCAAACGAAAGGCTTTTACTAATGTCAATGTCATCTCCATCATTGAAGATCAAAACAATAACATTTATTGATGAATTCAAAACCAAAAGCGTCAGCATTCCAAACAAGAATACGAGAGCTTTCGTTGTAAAGAAAATCAGTTTAAAAAACGAGTACGTACCTACACACAAAGTTCTTTGTTCAAAAGATTATAATTCTATTGCTATCTTTTCTATTCTGATTGCCTTTTATTACATGTATTTTGCTCCTGGCGCTTTCTCAGCCATCCACCATCGTTCTTACCTGCAAAAAAGTAAAGCACTTAAAACAAGACATGAAAATACAAAAACATTCCATTCCCTTTTCTTCCCCTTTGGTTTTTTATCTGCTGAGTAAGAATAATTTTTTCTCTTCTGTTTTTTTGCTCCCATCATCAAAGTTCTCATTACAAAGATAATCCAAGCAACATATTTGTTGTTTTCATATGAAAAGTGAAGTGAAATGATTGTTGCTGATACATTACGCTCTTGTGATGTCTATACAAAATGATCGTCTTTTTTACTCGCGTCATCGTGTATGGAAAACGATGTTTTTTTTCAGAGCCATGTCCCCACAAAAAAGAGCATGTTATTTATGCAAAATGGGGTATACATAAGTAGTGAGTAAGTTGTCTAGCTGTTACTAGTTGAATCTTTGTTCCATATGCATGGCATGTAAACCACCGCTGAAAAAACTCGACTCTTGGCTATTACATCTGACATTGGCGAAGAGCATTCGGCCGGTGAACTGAACAACTAAGGTAGTCGGCCGACAATTTTTTTAATCATCATCATCGTCAGATGCAGGCATGCATGCATGCATCACATTCCCTGGCTCGGTTGATAAAATGAAATAGTATAATAAAAGAATAGACACAATGGAGGAATGATATAACACACCAACGATTGTGAGATAACTCGTCTCTGAACAGAGGTTTGTCCGTAGGTGGCTCCTGCAAGGATTGTACAGGTGTATAGCAAGATGCTGTAGAAAGGTATTAGATGAGTCTACTTGGAGCTATAAGGTGAACTTGATTACTATGATGGCGATGATTAGAACGTGTAGCGAGTTGAAGGAAAATGATTGTGAAAATTATGGTAAAAAATGTAGAGATGACAATCAAAAAAGGATGGATGGATGCATGAAAATGTCGTGAAATATCACGGAAAGAATCTTACACATAGAAAAGCATGCAAAGGTATTCTACGAGAAACTACAGGCAATTTTTTTAGTTAAAAAAGCGTTACAAATGTGCCTTCTCATTATGACAATTATGAATCAAGATGAAAGGAAGAGTACGCTGCACTGAGGGGATGTAAGGAGGGTTCACTACGCTTCGTAGGATTTTCCTTAGTGCTTGTTTTTCGAGAAGTTAGGAGAAAAACGAGCGTATATATCCTCGCTAATGGTGTATTTTAGTGCGCGTGGTGTTGCATAACATGGTCGAGCAGGAAAGGTTGGTGTGCTGAAGAGAAGGGGATACATAACTTTTGAAAAAGCGAAAAAAGCCTGGCAATTTTACTTTTCTTTCCGCCTTCTCCCATACCATCTAACCGAATATGTAAAAAGGAACCTATAATGATCTTGCTCAAAATTACATTTTTGAAAATGATATGTGGAGATGTGTTTTGTCACATTCTCTTTGGTCGTACATGAAGCAATAAAAATGAAGGAAGATGCGAGCGAAAATGAAACAATTTCCTTTTCCTTTCTTCATATTTTTGGTCCCTTTTTGGTCTTCACAAAAGTATGTAGGATGACCATGTGGATCCTTGTCCACTCAGTTGACTGAATGTTTAGCCTTCTCTTACTTTCCAGGTAGGTGGTTCAGTAAGTCTTTGGCCTATAAGATAAAAACGCCTTGTTTTGGCAATCTCACTAAAATAAATGTAGGGTCACAATAAAAATTATTAAGCTTGGGTACAATGTCTCTAATGCAACAACACCAGCTCAAGACCAGGCCAGTATCAAAATTTGATGCAGCGGGCAGACTAGACTTAGTGGGCTCGAAAGTTACAGCAAAAATCACTTTCATTCTCAAGCAGTCAGGTTGCAAGTGTAAAAAAAAGTTATTCTACAGTGCCACTGAACGAAATGAAAGGCGCAGGCAAGATAAATACCAACATTTTTACAGATTTGAACAAGAATTTTATGCAAATTTCTACCATGTACACTATACAAGTTCTGGCAAATAGTTGATACACCCCTGTGATGGGAAAAGTAAGAATATTTAGCCGCTTATTACATACATACATAGTCCATGATCAGTATAATTAGTCAGAATAATACTGTTTTGTTTCCAGTGGTAGGATTTTTCTTTGGACAATAATGACAGCCTGCTACTCATCTACTCATGCCTACGTATCAATATTTGCCACGGCTTCAGACACACCATTATTACCAATCTCTGCTGAATGTGATCATGATATCTTCGCCTTCACGTTTTACTCTTTAGTCCATTTCCCCCGTTCTCTTTTCGTCATTTTACCACCACCGCAACTACATCGTCAATTTTTATGGCACTTTTTTCCTTCAAGCATAGAGACAAGAATATACACCTTCAGTTGGCAGCGCTCCCTGTTTTTCCCTCTTGTAAAGCAAAAAATGTAGACTACGAGTAACACCTCATTCTTTCCAATCCAGCTCGTCTTGCACTCTCCTATGGCGCATGTTATCTTTTACAAACTTGTTCAAATAATGTACAATTACACATTCATTTTTAAGCTTCTCCTGCTCCCTTCTTTCTTATTCCATCATTATGTTAAGCTAATGTAGGGAAAAATAAAACACACCTCTCATCTATAAAATTTATAGGGTTATGACAGAGTGAACGAAAGTAAAAAACCGGGTTGTTGTCATAGATCTTAATGATGTAGAGTATGAGGGGAGATGGAAAACAAAGACAGATGGTTAGAGCACGTACATTCAACTCGAATTTTCCTCCGCATTTGGTCATCGTCATTCTCAGCTTTTGACCGTCGTCTTTATCATATTTTTTATTTCTGCAAAAACTAGTATTCAACTACTGGCTACGGGCTTGCTCGTCTTCTGTACTAGAGACTCAGCAGGTACATATAGGTAAACATGGACAGGAGTAAAGCTAGAAAACTGGACGTAGATGTAATATTGGGAAGTTATGCAGAAAGGAAAAGGAGGGGGTTTTTGGACAAGAGAGCAAGGAAAATGTGGAGTCGACCACAAGCCAAATAAGCAAATGACTGCGTGTCTCCGTTTAACACTGTATTTTCAAGCACACTGTGAGGAAAACCCGACTACAGTGTCCGTATGCGGAATGAAAGACGAAAGTGAAACTAACAAAACATAAAGCCAGTATAAGCTCAAGAAAAAAATCTACCTACTCTCTTCAACTCGATCATACACATTCTACAGTCTAAATTGTACATTTTGTCAATTTGCATCTGCTACGTTATACGTTGAGTTTTCTCTGTTAATGCTTGTGGCTGGTAGAACTGTGGGGGGATATAAAAAGGGAAAATAATGCATAATGCATGATAGTCTGTGCTTGCTTTTTGAAATGGTTATATCATCTTATCACATCATACACATGACATAAGCGCACCATGCCAGTAAGCCGTAAAGAAAGAAAGGTAGCTCATACAGGCAGCACTGTTGACTGTAATTTCCATGCATGATAACTCAGTTTGTTGGCCACTTGGGTAAAGTTTTAACTCGCATATTCCGGACTACTTTTTTTTGCAAATGATTATATAATGCATGGTGGAGCAGTTTGAGGAGTAGTATTAGCGGAGGTAGCGCAAGAGCAACTTCCCTTGTGCTAACATTCATTGTCATTTCATCTCAACCATGAAATGTAGCAAAATGAGAGATGAGCACGATTGTTTATGCCCACAAAAATGAAATTGTCTACAAATTGCATTGTTTTAATTTTAAAAATATATTTTTTACGATACAAAAGTTGGTACTTTTGGTGTTTCTTAAACAATGTGAAACGGCTTTATTATACTTCCGTATAAGGAATACAAGCAGAATGATGATAACATTCAACATAAAGGTACACCTTTTCATCTAACCAATAATTCCAGCGAAAACAATATGAGTTACTCAGTATGATGTTCCTCAGTAAGCATGATCAGTCGTGTGTTCAACTGGTTGAAAATAATTTGAATGCTTGAATATCCATGACAATGACAGATAATCTTAGTATTTGTGCAATAAACGATTTGAAATTGAAATTCGAAGTATTTTTTTGAAATTGTCATTATCATAGACCAATTAATAATATATAGACTGGGCGATGAAGGGTTTTCCTGGAATTTGTTTTTTTACGTAATCTACTCGAATTCGTACTCATGTATCCATGCCGCTTCTGAAACAAGAATTTAAAATGCCAAAA
>VICI01000317.1:0-43567 GCA_019593645.1 Akabosia matsudoensis
GAACAAAAACTTGTTTTCTTTTTGATTTCCTCCCATTTGGCTATGTTGAGAAGTATAATTTTGTATGTGTTACCCTTATCAACGATGATTGTATATGTGACCGTTTGAGCACGTCCTTAAATTATTATCTTACGTTTTATATCATTCAGTTCAAAATTCGTTTTAGAAGTTGGCGATGCGGGTTATGGTGTAGAAAAGGTGAGAGCATGTTGACCTGCGATGATTATAATGATGCTGCCACTTGCCAGTAACAATCTAAAGTACAATTCATAACTCTATAAATGTAACTGACCTCTCAACTGTAACGACTTTCGATCTCATCGCCTCAAATTAAGAAATATGCCATCCAAGTTAGTAAAAATCTTACTCAAACTGACGAAATAACAAGTAAGGGACAGATGGACTAACAGTTTATTTATGGAATCAGAAGTTATAGCCGGTACGCATATAAAAATCTCTAATTAATTTTGTTTGCTTGTACTATTAGTGGTACGCAATGTTCCAAGCGTTTGAAGCCCATAACATGGCGTGTTAGTCTCATGACATCATGAGGGCCAATTCCTTTAGTTGGAAATGGCTCAGAAACGAACAGAAAGACTTCAGTGTCGAAAATTGGATGAATTTTTGTTTTGAAGTGGAAACGAGAGCAAACCAAACGCATTTCCATAGAATAAATGTGATTTTCATGTAAATGTGACAGCCTCATTTTTTTGTGCTGATCTTCCCGTATCCTTCTCATAAGCAATAGGTCACCGTTTTTTGCATTCAATTTTCTACAAGTAAACAAAAATGTCTTCGTTTTATAAAGGCCAATCCTATTTTCAAATCTGTTTTAAGTTTAAGCGCTTGACAAGGCAATATCAACACCGCGTCAACAATTAAGAATTCAGTTTTGAACTTAATTCCGTATTTCTGCGCTGTAAACAGTATTATCTTCCAATGACAACTTTTTATCTCTTCAAAAGCCAAACACTAATAAGATTTTTCACTCCAAACAAAAATACCATCGAGAAAAATTCATTCACACAGTTCAAAATCCAAAGTTTTGTCACTGAAAAGTTTACTTGTGCCTCCATGGTCTTGGCTTGTCTACTTCATGGTGATACATTGTACATTGATTTTATTCTCTGAAAGTGTTAGGTTTTATGCGCAAGCCAACCCATGCGGTGGCTTGTGTGTGGTTGCTACTTCCCTTTCAGCATGTCTTTTCCGAAGTCAGTAGAGGAGAGTTTTTGGTTCTATTAAGCCGAGATTTTTGGCTATACGATGTTACTTACTTGATAGTTTCCTTGCCTCAATTGCAGCAGTGCCACCATAACGTCATAAGCACAACAACCTCGGCTGTCAGACAGTATACGTCTCAAAGAGAGCTTCCCTTACTCGCAGAGTTTTTATCACAATATATTTGTTTTTTTACGTACATGACTAGGTTGTTGTTTGTAAAGTTACGCTACGACAAACGATGTAGAAAACTACCGATACAAAGTGAATTGAAGGATTATGCGTTCGGTGCGAAAGAATTTTGTTTAAAAAATAAACTTGCAAACTAAAAGAGCAGAAAAGAAAATATAATTTTGGTCTTGTTGGAATGATAAATGGAACGATGTCTGTATAATCATGATAATCATAGCATATGTAGCAGAATGCTCAAGCCAGTTGCCCTGTATGAAAATGTGTTGTCGTCTTCTTGATTTCTGTAGTGTTCGTGAATCTCAATCTTGCCTGGATATTTTTATCTGCCACATCTCATTATCCTAACTATATTTTCTGCCTGTCTTTTCGTGCTCACTTGAATCTTAACTTACCACTTCTGCTGCCTGGCCCAGTGTAATGCTCAGCTTCTCGTATGAGGCTTGGCTTTTCACAAGAGAAGGAAATATCAAAATATTTTCTTGTTGGGGAATGATTAACATGATGTGCAACTTGAACTCAAAGGATGTACGTGTAATGGCTTCAAAAACTTGTAACGAAGTATCCACTTCATGTACAAAAATTTGTTGTGGGTAGTTACTAGTTACGGGGTTGAAGGCACAACTCAAATGTGTCTGATCATATGACAAAAGGTTATGAAAGGAAAGAACATGGTCGTGAAGCATATGAGCAATTAAAGATAAATTTCGTTAATACTCGAGTAATTATGAATATTATGCATGATTTACATTTAAACAATTATCTTATGGCAATGCAAAGTGCTTGTTTCAGAAAAAGAGGAATTTGTGGGAAAATTCTCTTTCGAACTCATACTTGCCTCTAAATCTTCAAAAGAAAAAATAGGAAATAAATGTTACTTGAGAGTAAAAGGGACAAATTGAAAAACATGGAACAAAAGTATGTATAATACGAAGATTGAAGTAAATCGTATTAGTTATAATTCTGAACAGTTTGAAAGATCTAGCATATTTATCTTCATCATATTATCATCATCCAATCATTACTTACATTCATTCCATTCCTAATTCCGCACTGATAAAATTACTAAGTGTAAAGATCATTTAGGTATAAAACTTGTTTCAGCTACATTTATACGCAATCATGAGCAGTCATTTTCACTTAAACCAGAAAGCAAATATTATAACACATTGATTCGCCAACCACGCATTACGTGCTCGAAGTGTAGTATCATATCATGTCATTCATTTTCTCTACTTAGTGGTAAACTTAATTTAGCGAATGATCGCTTCTGCGGTGTTTATCCTAAAAATCTCTAAAATGCTAACTACAAAACCAAAATTAAAGCTAAAGCATTTGTAAATTTTTCAAAAAATCAATCAGAATTCTTTACATAAAGCGTTAAGATTTCCGTATACATAGCGTATTAACGTGCCATTACTAGGGGACGAGTGCCATACACTCGTACGCCAAGCATCATGAACATAAAGCTAACAGCAAATAATTCAAAAGTCTCTCAACAAAGTTCAACACGTTTATAATTGTAATTTCAAACTATGTCATATGTAATGCCAGGTTCAGTGAACGTAAAAGTGAGTCGCATTTTTAACTGGAACTGGAAAACCGAATGAATACCACTATCCTAAACCCAGCTTTTGTATTTTACCATACATGCAACCGTCCAACTTACACAACCAGTTTTCTCTTTAGGAGAAATGCTTCTTTCTCTTTTCTTAAGCGCCAGTTTTGCTTTTTCCTTCTTCATAAAATGTATAACGAACGTACTTATAGTACGTACGTACGAACGATAGTAGCATGAGGCAAAGTTTTTCTACGTTGTCTCAAGGAGAGAGAAAGAGAAGACCAAGAAACTTGCTTCAATATTAGGAAGATTAAAACAGTTTTGAAAAGTTCATGCATTTCGGCTCTCTTTCTCCCTTGCCACTTTCCATTTTTTTTCTGCCTTTTTACTACCACCACTAAAAGCTGGCAGTAGCAACTATGTTTCTGTATTTCATGATATGTGTGTATCTGACTCTAGCCAACAAGCAACTACTCTGTCAAACTCTTTCAGTACGCCGAAGCTCTTAGGATGTAGTCTAGAAGTTGCTTCTAAGTTGAAGTTGAAGAGTTCAGAGCTCACTAATAATTCTGCTCAGCTAAAACTTCAATTCTTTCACTTACACGTAGAAATTTGTTTTTTTAAAGACACGGTTGAATGAGCACGTAGTTTGTTTCGTTTTTTAGACTGAAAAGTAAAAGTTTTCGGTGCCTTCTACGGCGTATTAGAATTTAACAATGCTTTTCTTTAGCAAAAATTACTACATCACCACGCTCAAGTAATCTGCTTAGGAAAATATATCAGACATAGATTTAAATGAGTTGTTCCGCAAGCTGTAATTGAAAATTTTCCTAAAACTTATTTCATTTTTAGAACTAATACAGCATAAGCCTCAAAATCTGTATTTATAATGGCTGGATTCTGGAGTAAAGATATGTTAACGTAAATATTACACTGAAAGAGTGAACACACTCATTCTTCTCCGTGAACAACAAGGTCCAATAATTAAAGCTGTTAATTGAAGGAGTAGATTCCCAAATAAGCTGAGTCTATAAGCAGTACAATGAAGCAATCAGATTTCGCTTCTATACCTCTGATGTTGCGCCATAATTTTTTTGTCCAAAAGGTTACGTCACCAAAAGAAGGAGATTCAGTAGTGCGTCATTATTATGTTACGGCGATAGCAGACCATTATCAAGTTATACATTGCGTATGTTTGTCACTCATTTTTACGACTACATGATACGTTCATACTATTCCCTTTACGTAATTAGCTAAAAACCGCTATCGTAAAATATCACATGAAAATTTGAAAAACACAATGCCAAAGTGATACTTAAATTAAATTCGCCATTTTAACCCCACTTAATTCCAATCACTTAACCAGCTTGCTTATATTTCTGTGAAAGCCTTTTTACATTATCTTTAATGGCGCATTTTTCGGTGTACTGTCACCCACCATTTCGCACAACTACAGCGCTTCCCAAATGTGGCTCCGAGAAAGCTAGCTGGAGTGAAAATTTTAAAGGAATCCAGGTTGCGACCAAGTTTTCTTGTAAATCGGGCTTTACTCTTTTCTCCCTTCATAGTCATTCCATTTTATACGCTCTCTTCCTCCGAAGAAAAACTCATTAGGAGAAATGTATTGAAGTGGTAGTAATTCCACTCCTTCCTCGCCTTGTCACAATACAAAAGAGCAGATAGAAAAGCTCTCTCTCTCTCTCTCCCGTCTTATAAACAAGTTGAAACTCCTTATACGGCTGATAGAGACATTGCACCGCCATTTTATGCAGAGCTACTTTTGACAGAGTGAAAGCTAAAAACATGAACAACACTGAAAAATCAAAACTGTTCACTCTCCGGGAAATTTTTTTCGAGCGACGCATAGACCCGTCCAATGGAAAGCATTCCTGGGTTCCCTCTGCTTCATAACCAATGCAATATCAAATATGCGGTAGAAAATGTTATAGAAAGAGTAACCGCCTTCGCTGAGGAAATATTCGACGATGCGACAACGAAAAAACTATGTTTTAATATACAAACTGCATAAAACTGAAATATATTTTTCCCTATGACATAAACACACAACGGCGCGCACTACTCCTACTCCTGCAAATTCTCTCTCCAGAGTATGATGTGTCTTGCATTATATTTCACGGATCAAATCACTTGAACATCTTTTTAAAAGAAAGTTTTCTCTGGTAAACAATCTCATAAAGAACGCGAGAGGAAGGAGTGGAAATGTTATTTTGAAAAACTTTCATTTTATTTAAGTGTCTCCCTTCTTCCTCTACCTATACCAAAAAATAAGAGAAACACACAAAAAGCCTCGACCGATAAAAAACTGTCTGAGCTTCGGTTTCAATGAAAAGTGAGCTTACGTCAACAGCAGTTTCAGACTGGCAGCTCTTTGCATCAACATTCGTATTCATTTTGATTGTAAATGCCAGATCTATCTCACTTCCTCTATTTTCTCGTCCGTTTTTCGTTTGTTTTATGCCTCCAAGCTACTTTTTTTTCCACAAAACACGAGATCTTGTTCTCTTTTGCATACTATCTTTTGAGGACAAGAAGGTAGCTGCTTTTTTACTTCCTCCACAAAAACCCGGCAAGAAATACATCGCTCCACAAAAATATCTCTCTCAACAACGCGAGTAAAAACCTTCCCCTCCCCACTCTCTCCACCTCGTGTGCCCTTTTAGATTAAAGACGTATTTCTGAGAGACTCTGTATCCTCAAAAAACACTTCAGTTTACATAACACCGATGCATATTACACGATATGATACACATGACAGAATCCAAAACTATGAGCGAACGTGAAAACTGACAAACATTTACTTTCTTCATGAGGAAAGCACAGATCCATATTCTACATGGAACAGAGAAGAGGGAGAAAACAAGATGAAAAACGAAGCGAGTAATTTGTGATGCACTTTGTGTCGCTTTTTCCGTCAAGTCCGTATATCTCAAAGATATCTTCTCAAGCCGAAGCAGAACAGACTCCAAGAATATTTGTTGCTTTCTCTTCGCGTGGAGACACTACACAAGAAGTATTTTTATCTCGGGGAAGTTTGTCAGAGTAAATGGGATGAAGGAGGAGGCAAACAAGGATGTATGGTAAATGAAGTACATAAAAAGTGAGTAAGAAAATTAGATGTGTTTGCATTCTCCAGAAAAACAACAAGCAACAAAAATAATGTTATATTTTATATATAACATTGTACTATAGCGCCATTGAGTACGACAACGTAAACCTGACATACTACAAAAGCTTTTAAATAAATGAACGTCATACTTTCTCCTCCGCTCGGTTCACGTTGCACTGCACTGCTTTCTCTGCTTCAAGAGCAAATGGGAACGGACAGATGAAAAGCAACTGAAAAAGGAATCAGTCCCTTTGGAAAGTGGCTTACAAGGATTTTTTCCGCGATTATACAGTTGAGAAGAAAACCAAAACCGACATCCGATAGTTTACAGAACAAAAAGAAGCGTTGAAGTAAACTTGCGTCGGTGTGTGACAATTGACGTCTTACATAAAAGAGGTGCTACCGACAGGAAACCGTTTCACAAGGTCTGTTTTGTTGATAGACTAAAGCAAAAATGTTTAAAAGTAATAAATCGTTGCAAGATAGACTTCAAAATTTAGTACAACCGGTACAACTTGTTCGGAGAGATTTTTGACAAAAAATTCCTTCGAGCCGGATTTGAACCAGCGACCTATGGATTTCAGTTGATCATTTGACTACTACAGTCCACCGCTCTACCAACTGAGCTATCGAAGGCTTCATGTGTGAGGGAGATTTCAAACACATACTCAAACTACGTCTATTTTATAATGCTAAGCTGCTTCAGCTACGGGGAAGAAGCAACAACAGTCAACAGTCTTCGACGATGATCGTGGCTGGTGCGATTGTAAAAGGTCATGTGCGACATCTCGCAGGAAGGAGCGGGAAGTTTAAAATAAAATAAAATGTAACAAAGTAAGCCGCGAGAGAACCCAAGGGGTTGTCTTGTCCCGGCTCGAAAAAAGATGGAATGTATGCTCGGCTGATCGTGTGAATTTGTTTTGGCTTATGTCAGCTGAACATGTGATTCTACACATAACACACGGAACTTGTTCACCTGTTTTTATTAATCATGTGATTTCTTATTTCTTGAAAGAAAAAATTACTAACGACAAAGGTAAAGCTGGATATTTAAGATAGTTCTCTTTAATTATGTTTTTGTAGTGGAAACTGAGAGGATTATTAGCAGGAGGATAAGTTTTTAGTGGTAACAATTGAGTTGCTGCTGTCGAAATTTGGAGGATTGTATAAGTGAGGATTTATGGACGAAAATCATCTGATTTAAACGACATGTGCATGCTCGTAGAACTGGCAAATCGAAATAAGACCTGGGTAAGTGCAGATTAATGGGGACGTTTTGCACAGTTTTTGAAGGACAGTTAAGTAATCTCTGGCCTTTATTTTGTATGATTTTTCAGAGTCTGGAGGCAAACCGATTGATTATTTCGGGTTGAAGTTATTTTGGGTCCATCTTTACGTATAACGGATGGATGTTTATCATCAGCAAAAGCCTTCGAATTATTTTTATTGCACTAATTTTGGATTAGTTTGGAAGCACAGTTCTGTGAGGACAAGACAAAATGTATTTTCTATGCTGGAGGATGGGGTTGCTACCCAAGGTAAATAGCTACGCCTCGCGTAGCTATACTTCGAAGACCAGTTTGTACGTTAGAATATTAGAAAATGGAAACTATTGGACACCAGGATGTCGGAATTGCTCCAGAAACTATCACACAGGTGTACGCCCTGAAAAACTAGTTCTAAATGTGAGGAAGCAACTAGAAAACTTGAAACTGCAAGGGTTAGTTTTTAAGCGAAATTTTAATACTACGCCACTGCTGAGAAGAAAAATGGTACAATCGAATATGAGCGTCAAAAGCGAACCTCCTCCAGTTCGAAAAGCTGGAAAACAAGAACTGTCAAGATTATTCGGACTTGCGAAGGGTGAAAAGTTGACCCTAACAGGTATGCATTGCATGCGTATATTTTTTCCTCCTAGAAGAAATCAGAGTAGTTCCAGAGTTACGTAAAATTGCTTCTGACTTTTCAGGAGCCATTTTGTTACTGGTAGTTTCAAGTACTGTTACAATGGCAGTGCCTTTTTGTCTCGGGAAAGTAATCGATTTAATTTACACTGGCGAGGGTAAACATGAGATCGAGTCCAAACTGAATAAAGTTTGTCTTGGCCTTCTTGGCATCTTTATAATTGGAGGTTTGTGCAATTTTGGACGTGTCTATCTTATGCAAGTTGCTGGTGAGTGTCCCTACATTCTTAAAAAATGTTATCATTTTATTTGTGCAGTAACATTGTTCGTAGTTGTGGTTCTATAGGATTACGTATAACGAACAAGCTGAGGACATCCGTTTTTTCTGCAATAGTCAAACAAGATATTTCATTTTTTGACAAAAATAAGACCGGGGAGCTTATCAATCGGCTATCAGCAGATACATCTTTGGTTAGCCAGTCTGTTACGATGAATATTTCGGATGGACTAAGGTCTACATTCATGGTTTTTGCTGGTGTAGCTATGATGGTAAGTGGTTAGTGCTATTATTTAGCATCTACCGGTTAGATCTTGTTTTGATAGTCACTATCTGATGCAATTTTAACAGGTATATACTTCACCGAAGCTGGCTGTTGTTGGTTTAAGTATTGTTCCTCCTGTTGCTGGATTGGCTGTAATATACGGCCGTTATGTTCGAAAAATCACGCAAAAAGTTCAGGATAGTTTAGCATCGGCGACTCAAGTTGCGGAGGAAAGAATTTCAAATATTAGAACGGTCCGAGCGTTCGGTCAGGAAGCTTACGAAAATCAAACATATAGTTCGAAAATCGATGAGGTCCTTACACTGTCATATAAGGAAGCATTGGCGAGAGGAGGCTTTTTTGGAATGGTAGGCTGCAAACAGAGCAAAAGAATTTATTTTGATTGTAAATCCGCAATTTGACTGAGATAATTTATGATTTTATTTTATAGACTGGTCTTAGCGGGAATTTTATCATATTATCGGTCCTTTATTACGGTGGAACGCTAGTTGCAGAAAGTACATTAAGTGTTGGGGCACTATCGGCATTTTTATTGTACGCTGCATACGTGGGCGTTGCGATTGGAGGCTTAAGTTCTTTCTATTCCGAAATGATGAAAGGATTAGGAGCGTCCACAAGGCTGTGGGAATTAATCGATACAGTGCCCACCATCCCACTGGAAGGTTTGAAAATTGCGATATCTTTACTAGTGTTTTGTTATTGAGGAAGAGATTGCGAAAGACGTTGCATCCGGTATATTTTATGTATTCGCAGGTGGAGTTATTCCAATTGAGGGAATGAACGGTCACATTAGTCTGAAAAATGTGTCATTTTGTTATCCGAACCGTCCGGATGCTCTGATTTTCAACAAAGTAAATCTTGACATTCCTGCTGGTTCCGTGCAAGCCATTTGTGGGAGCAGTGGCAGTGGGAAAAGCACACTAGGCTCACTTTTACTTCGGTTTTATGATCCAAATACGGGTAGTATAGCAATCGATGGATTGGACATATCCCAGTTGGACCCCCATTGGTTACGACAACAGATAGGAACTGTTAGTCAAGAGCCTATCTTATTTTCCTGTTCAATTAAAGAAAACATCCTATATGGAGCTGTAAATCCAGAACTAGTTTCTGACGAACACTTACATCAAGTCGCAAGAGAAGCAAATGCGTACGATTTCATAATGAAATTCCCTCAAAGGTTTGATACGCTTGTGGGGGAACGTGGAATAATGTTATCGGGGGGTCAGGTGTGCTAGTAGTTTTTGCATATGAGAAACATTACTTTGACAAGAACTTTGCATTAATCATGATTCTTTCTGCTATTTCCAGCGTCAAAGGATCGCTATTGCCAGAGCTTTAATGAAGAACCCTAAAGTTTTACTTTTTGATGAAGCTACCAGGTATGCATAGAAAATTGGATGAACTTCTAGTCAATACTTTTTGGTTTAATATTGTTCAAATTGACAGTGCCCTAGACGCAGAGAGTGAATTTTTGGTGCAGGAAGCCCTCGAACGTGTTGCCATTAATCGAACAGTTATATCAATTGCTCATAGATTGTCCACAATACGTCACGCGGGTAAAGTTGTAACCAAAATCGAGCCTTTTTTTCTTTGAAATTTAATTCTTATACTTTTTGCCGTTTCAGATAAAATTGCCGTATTACATGAAGGAAAATTCGTTGAAACAGGCGCTTACCATGAGCTGATGTCAATCGAGGATGGGATGTTCCGCAGACTTGTTGAAAAACAAACAATAGAACAGTGAAAAATTGCAGTCATTTTAATTATGATATGTTTTCCCATTTTGGTAGTATTAGACATAATTGTGATCTAGAGGGTTCTTCAGCTTTAAGTATTTTGTTTACAATTTTTATTCAGTCTGTACGATAGACGATCAGTGTAGAGTTCCATACAATTGTAATAAAACTGCAAACCAACCTATCAAGTGCTATGATCTAAATTAGTTTTTATGTAACTTGTTTGATCAGTTCCTCTCATCACCTCCAGAAATAAGAAAGACATAGAGTCACAGTGCTCACGCAGTCATCAAAGGTGAAGCTGTGTACATACACTTCTCCTTTGACGTCCTGGCTCTATGGCAAAGAGAAAATGGATTTTGATAGGCTTCCCTCACGTTTCTAGTGAGTAATAAGCTTAGTCCTAACTAAACGATAGCTTCAAAGTGGAAAAATTTATTGATGTTGAAACAGTTTTCCTCTATTGACACATAAAATCTGTCTTGCATGTTATGATTGCCCTGAAAAAATGAAGAAAAAAAAAACATTTGCCAAAGGAGGCATGAAGCGTCTGACCAAATTGTGCTGAGCAATGATCGTTGGCCATTGGGTGAAAATGCGGTTTTTCAGAATTTCTCTTTGCCCTCATGGGTCGAAAAGATGTTTGCAGCAGAGCTCCAAATGAATTTATTCCTGTTTGAAGTCCTAACACATAGTACATATAACCTTTTTATTCTACAAACATGTAGTACTAAAACCCTTCCACCACTTTCTTCCCAGTTGGTGTTGAGATTGATTACACCCCGTCAACGGCATTACTTAAAACTCCAGTGTAAACTTGGTAGAGTTTAGACCGCCGCATTTTGCCTCAACATCAATAACTTTACGATGGAAAGTACACGTAAACTGAAGGCGCACACATAACATGCCATTAGTCCCCGCTTAGGAATATAAAAAAAATTGGAATATAGGTTTGCTGTAAAACGGAAGGAAATCGGAAAGTGGGCTTTTTGCTCGACCGACTTAAACGGGTAGGACTTTTGCTGACCTACTACTTTCACTAGCTGATATCGTGACAAATAATTTTTTGGCTTTATAGAAGTGGGTCCTAAAAGGAGTGGATGGTGGGGTTTCTACGGCTGATTTGAGAGGTTTTCTCTATTTTCTCATAGGCTGAAGTTCGGACGAGCACTAACCAAAAATAATGCAGTTTTTGAGAATGATCACCCTCAATTGATTACTTTGGCAAATGTTATGCACAACCAGCTTTGATTTTACTTTTACGAAATAAGCGGATATGCATAATATGTACAATGTGTACCTGATTTACCGATATAATCGCCAATCGCGATAAACATCATCATCACTACCACCACCTTCATCTAATTTATAGAGAAACTTTATTTGAACGTAGTTATTTCCCAAGTGCACAATTTCATGTATTTTTTTGCCTCTCCTCCACTCCACCCTAATTCATCCGGTTCTTATCGTCGGGAGCAAGCTGCTTGGGTTAAATGAGAAAGTTTCGTGTGTTACGCTTTCCCGCTTTGAACTTGATCAACGAGTATAAAAGAAACCCTGGACTTTCACTGCTGGATCGTGTGTGTTCATCTCGTATGCATACATGCGGCTTTATAACTGACAGAAAGAGAACGCGAACGCTAAAGATATTATGTGAAGCTGTTCAATTACTATTACAGTTCCTATAAAAAGTTAACTTACGTAGGAAAAAATTTATTGCAATGTAATATTTAATTTACCATTTTCCCCTCCTACGTCCCTTATCGCTCTTTTATATCCGCACTCACACGCTC
The DNA here is from genome assembly GCA_019593645.1 of Akabosia matsudoensis. Taxonomy (NCBI): domain Eukaryota; kingdom Metazoa; phylum Arthropoda; class Collembola; order Entomobryomorpha; family Paronellidae; genus Akabosia; species Akabosia matsudoensis. The sequence continues at coordinate 12,098 of VICI01000317.1, forward strand.
AATTTTAAGCGCAGATTTTTACCTCCTACTTCAACTGCTCCATGTCACATTAAAAGCTGTTTGCATGAGTGCAGGTAACATTTGTAAAATATGGCTGACCTATGCAGCAAAAAAATATACAAATGTGTAGTGAGATCATAAAAAAAGAAATACGACTGGTACGACGACTAAATGGGGTCACGAGGACACGTCATACCGCAACTTTCCATATTACTCAGCCTATTTTTTGAATTGATGGATTTCATCATCGTTCCAGCCGTATACTGCGTACTTTCACCGTTATTTCAATTGGAGTCTAGCTATGCAGAAGCTTGGAATACCTCAAAACTTTTGTTTTCATCTCATTAATTCAATGGAAATACAAAACCGGCACGACGGTAAGTGTATGCTGCCGCGGAAAAAGGTAACGTTTTGCGTAGGTATATGAAAATAAAATCACGACCAGTGAAGTTGATGAATAAAAATGATAAGCTGCAAGTATGTACAGTTTAGAGGTAAAATGTTTTATAGAATGCGCAATAGGGGCACTCATGTCAAGAACAAGGCATTTTTTTGCACCATTAATTTACTTTAGGTAATAATTTAAACTAGTTTGTTATTTTAACAAGAACAGTTCATTACGCAATGGTGTCACGAAAAATGTGAAAGTAGTTTTAACAAGTGAGTCCAGCCAGCTTACACAGTTGAGCATATTTTTTTTATTACGGGCTTTGTTGAAGCACAACATAAAAGGGAAGATCATTATGGAAAGAACTTCAAACAAGGAACCTCATAACGGGATAATTATAAGAAAAACGTCTATTATGAACTGTCGAAAAACGGTTGACTCCTTTGAATGTGTTTTTCAGGTGGAAAAAGGATGAAACACTTGACTATGTACATATTTTTATCTACTTATGCACTCCTACCACAATGAAACAAGCCTAAAAGTTAGTTTGCAAACATGCCAGAGCGTTTTAAGCTTTTGGCTGGAGTTTGGTTATGCATTACATTATGGTGGGCCCACTTGAACCATCATGAAGAGCATCCTTCTGGATTTCTACAGGAGCGAAAGAGAATCCTTATAACCAATAGAGTCAGATATATGCGGAGACTGCTATACCGAACTGCGAACGACGAGCAGACACAGTACAGCAAAAAAGGCTATAAGTGGGAATTGTTAGTTCTTAGGTAGCCTAATTGGATAAGAGGCTATGACTTGCCATATATGGAGGCTTGATATTTTTCTTTATGCAATTTGCATCGGCAGATGCGGCTCAGGGTGTGGGAGACAGAGTGAATAACCGATGAAAAATCTGTTTCATTTGAACGATAACAAAGCTGGATTTTTCGCGATAACTTTCACCAAAGTGTGCGGAAAAGTATGTAATCTACAATACGCAATAATAAAATGGACATTCTCAGGAAACTTCAAGCTCTTTATCAGGAAAATCATGGCAATGATCTCCTTTCCCAAAACCGCTTTGAACTGTCATGATCATGCGATTTGCTCGTATAGGAAAAAGTAAATACTCGATGTGGCCGATATTCTGTAAAGAAAGGAAAAGGCATTTTTTACTGTTTATTTGCATAAGAAAAGTAAAGGCAATAAATATTACCTTTACCTTCCCAAGACGTGACCATCAACTTTTTTTTCTTCCTTTTGCTGTTAAAGCGAGTATGGAGCATGAGTTGTGTAGCCGTAGATTTTCTGTAAGATTTATGTAAGATTTAGCAAGTTTTTGGGGAAAATCACAAGAAAAATGTTTTACTGGCGGGTTACTGATGTAGACCAGTTTCTTTTTCTGTAGGAGCATTCAAAGTGGGAAAAGAAATCGGGACATATTTCTCTTTGTTGCTCTAAGTAAAAAGGAAGCGATCCTGCTGGCGAGCAACTAACACTCACACGGTATCAGATGTTGTAAGTTTGTACATTGAAGCTTTTCGTTCCGGCTTTTCCATTCTCAAGTAGTTAGTAAATGTTCTCAATGGCCAGTTTCTCCCTTTTCCTATTGATGAGGAAAAGGTTAGGAGAGTATTACTTTTAGTAGCTTCTTGATCTTCAGCAATCCTTGTGTCGAAACTCCGAGTTACACAAAATATAAGAAGGAATCGACGTCTCAAAAAATTGAGCTGAATATAACTGTTTTCTGAAAATGTCAGGGAGTGTGGTTATACAGACTCGAAAAGTCGCGAAAGCATTGAGCATTTAAAATTATCTGTTTATGATCTAAAGTCTAAGGCTTAATTTTAATTTGATACAGTTTAAGATTAAAATGATTTAATTGTTATTGGAAGTTTGCGGAATTTAGGATTGTCCTATTTTTTGTTTTAGTATTTGATTTTGATGTCATTTAACTTTGTATTATGTGGACGAAAAAATATCGAAGCTTGCGTGTCGCAAAATGTTATTGAATCTTGTAAAAGCGTACAAAATTCGAAAACTGTAGGTCAAAGAAAGGCAAAGATCAAACGAGAATAGACAGACTGACAGAATTGACGATTTGAAAAGTGCTTTCGCAATTTAACAAAAACAGGTACCTTACTATCACACAATGCCTAAATACTGTATACACCAGGAATGCCAAAATCACTACAAACATGTAATCTGACACTGGTAGGAACTCGACCATCCAAAAATAAGATGCACGCAGCCAGCTCCCGTATCTTTTCTCCCATGATAATCATAAGCTGAAAATTGCGAAGCCTTACAGGAGAAAATGTATTTAGAATAATAACTTTCGTGAATATGCATCCAAACTACACATAAAAGTTGGAACAAAAAAGTTCTTAACCGTGTATACGAGTGAATTCATGTGGGTACGAGTTCATGCGGAGCAATAGTCTTGTGTTCACGTTGTGGCTTATTATACGGCACCTACTTTATTCTTCCACTCGAAAGTTCTATGCTCCAAATATGTTCTTAAGCTCCATAGTAACCATGTACACCCATTTTTAAAGCTATCCCTCTTCCTATCTCGCTGTAATGTTCGTCGTCTCTGTAGTTTGGAAGTATGAATCTTGTGAAGGAACACAATAGGAATGCTGATAAGTTGTGCGAATGCTTATCATCACCTTATGAACAAGAATAGGCTTTAGGTTTCCTACTCTTTCGGATTGCTTTTTGGCTTCTTCAAGTCTACCCACTTTTCTCTCGTTCCTTTGCTTGTAAGTATTTCTTTGCGAAATAAGTGGCAAGTCTCTCTGGTTGGAGCCCCTTACGAAAGGAAAAGAAATAGGTTTTTTGTTGTGTGGGAAAAAATCGAGAACGTTAGAGCTCATTTGCGTTTGATTTCGCTTGGCTCAGTCATTTCACCAATTATTTCATAACTGTAGGCACTTTTATAACTAATTAATGGCTATAGCGTAGTAAAAAGATAATAGTATAGATTTGAAAAACTGTAAACCTTGAAATAACATCAAATTAAGTAGCTTGAATGACTTGATCAAACTTAACCCTTTAGCTAAGGTGAGCAGTTCATCGATCACAGGAATGCCATCCGATTTGTCCTTATTCAAACACAGTCCAAATGATATCAAACTGATTGCAAGCTAATTTCAATTGTACAGACTTTCCGGCAAACGCTCGAAAACGATACAATCAATCATGCATATTTTCCTTTCCCTCACTAATGCACATAAGTTTTCCTATCTTCTACCATTTTCTTGTTTTTATGCATGTAAAGTGTTTTGTTGTATTCCACTTCATCTTGTTCGGCCGGGTAGAGGCATTGTTCGTTTATGCGGGTATGATCATCTTGATGATGATGATACGGCTTAGAATATTCGTACAGTAGAAAAACGTTGTTTTTGGTACTTAGACTTCCATTGGAAAAGTATGCACGGATGTTGATGTTGCTGCTTGAAGCACTTTCCCTCTTGTCTTTTTAAGTGCATAGTACCCTGCGGTAAATGCATAGCAAGTCTTAGAAGAAAATCACCTACAAAAATGTATATCTTTTACTCGCTGCCTCCCTGCGTTACTTTCCGTCAGTTTGGCAATGGATGAGAGAAGAGCGCAGGTCAACCTTTTAAACCTGGAATGCTTACATAGTTGCAGTCTCCCTAGTTCGCCTGCTGATCGTTTTCCATTTATTTTGGCCTATGTGTTCGTAAATGTGGTAGAAAGTGGTGATGGTGGTGTGTGTGTCTGTGTGTGCGAAAGTCAGTGGATTTAAGCAAAAGCAAGTGGCAGCAGTACCATCACACCAAAAAATTGCATTGAAAGGGTGGTGTACTACAAGCGAGAGCAGCAATAGTAAATTCCTGTTCCCCTTGTCTTCTCCAGAGCATAATGCAACACGGCCAGCATAGTCTCACTTAAGCTATGCTCCCGCGATATGGTGGTGGAATATAAACTGATGAAAACCCAGTTGATGTAGAGAAAATTCCTCCTTTGTACTTGTTCGGTCAACAATACGAGGCTAACATAGCCACAAATAGAAAGACTTTTCGTTATAGACGACGACGACGACTTGGGGCTATATGAGGATAGGAACACAAGATGCCTGTAACACTGTGCACACATGAACATTTTCTGCGAAAATAGGTATATTGAAGCTATATAGCCTACGTATTTGACTTTTCATTCTCTTTCAAGTATTTGCTCAACGGGTAAACCTGAGGTCATTGCGTCTGTCCAGTTTTGTCCAGTTCAAAACAAGTATACTCATTTGAAAGCTTGGTTAGGCAACACTATACTACATATTTAGTGAAAGGAGAAACGCATTACTATAAAGGAACATGGTTGCCTCACAAGAAACCATATTTAACTATTACATGCAATGATTTGTTGTGATTCAATAGAATAAATAGAATTCACTGAAACTTTTAACATTCTAAAGTTGAAACAACTCTAGGAAAAAGATAATGTAGATAGCGTATAAAACTGTCTCTTTGCCATGCTCTTAGCGGTACAGCTAGAGCCCTAGACACTGTCAACAATAAGGTATATGAAAAAGCAACCGCGAACCGAAACCTAACCTGCAACGTTTCTGTTTTCAACACTCCACCAGAGAAAATTGTTACACACAGATTACAATGGTACAGGGGAAGCGTTATATATTTGTGATGTTTTAATATGATGACAAAGGAATTATAATATGAGGACAATAAGTGAAATTGTGTAAAGATGTGGATCACAATTCTTTACATGAATTATATGGCAAGCAGAATTGTACGCTGGTAGGAACGACGCGAGGTTTCTATCTTTTTGCATTCTGAAAATGTTCTTTGTCTGGTTGTGTTCCTTCTCATCTATTTTTCTCTTTTGATACAATGCAAAGAAAACAATAGGGAGAACACGGTCCTCTGATTTCCATGAAAATGGTTCAGATTTTACAATAATTTCCTGTCTATTTTCACTGAACAGAATCATGAAGCGGGCAGCCGTTTCAGCATACTGATGGAACTTTTTTTTTCGAGTGAAAGCTAACTTGTTGGGAAGGGAAGAAGTGATTCTTTTCTACACTGGGAAAAGCCTGCCGCAATCCTATGCTACAGGCATCTGCATATTTCAGATTTTTAGAATATTGCGTATTATGTACTACTTTGAATCTAAATCTATTTCTGTATCAAAATCATCCACAAGACACAAACAAGAAAAATCTTTGAATGATTACTAGTCAACGGTGACATCTGCACATTCATAAATGGAGTGAAAATATTAGTCAAGTTGTCATATTGAAGCATTCATTGTCTTATGGACATAAAAGGTTCGCAAGGTTATTTTGTAAAGGCAACATTGAAAAGTCGGGTTTGGATTCTTGTTATTTTCACCGTAAAGTGCAAATAAATCTTTTGCTATTATCTATTGAATATGATGCTAGTAATTCTACTTCTTATTCCACATTGCAAACACGAAATATTCGGATCAAAAAAATGAAGGCTCCATTGTATCGGGTTAGATAATGGTCTCACTCAGTCTGCTCGACGCAAAATGGGCAAAATCTAAGATTTCTCTTGTTGGAATATTTCTTCAGTTGTCAGTAGTATTGCTTCCTTATTATTATTTCAAGTATAAAAGTTATTGGTAAATTCGGATCTGTGGTACAATGATATGGCAGTAAGTTTGAATTTTGCAAATCTACCGCCAGTTAAATGTGATACGCATTATTGAGAGGTAACCCAGAAAACCGTATGAAAACCCATACTTGACAACTCCAATTTGATGAATCTATCGTAACAACTACTAGCCGACCCAGAAAATGACTGACTTCAATGTTTATCGTTTTTGTCAGGAAAATATATGTTTGGAAAGCTACAATGAATGTTATAATGTGAGTATAGTAGGTGAGGGTAATAAGAAACCTTCAAAGCTACTCAAAATAGAGCAGTACTTATTGTAGTAAAATTGTATGCACCGCGCCTGGTCCTAGTGCTTTTACTCACACCATTCAGTTACCACACATAGCAGGAATTTACCGTATACTGTTACTCGATAGCTATACGATACTCTAACACTTCTATAAAAACCGAACCAACCAACAGTTAACGACGAGCGTACACAAGTCTTTCAGAGGCGACGAATTTCTTGATATTTTTTTACAAGTATTGAAAAATTTTCAACGACAAATAATCAATCTACATTGTCTGGATATTGAACTCTTATTGTGTGAATTACGTTTGTAGGACTGAAAAGTGTTGTTAAGAGATCAGAATCATATAGACATACAACAACATCATGCCATGTGTAGAATGTGCACACAGATCAGTCTTTCTAGTAACGTGTTTCGTTGTAACTTACGATGCATTGGCGAAACATTTTTCTCTGAATTGGGAATCATAAGACACTAGTATTATGTAGGTATTATACACATGAGTGTAATGGCTCAAGTGGGATATTTTACGTTAGCGAATGTGTAACTCTCATGATTTCAGCGTACTTTCTCCTTGAAATTATATGAGTGTATGGGCAGTCAGTGGCCAGGAACTATATCTAGTGTTTGTGCTTGTTAAAAAGAATTGTATTTAGTCGACTCGAAATGTATATAGCTTACTGCAAATTATTTAATGTTACTACATCAAAGAAAGCATGTTTTCTAGTAACATTCTTAGCCTTGCTTCCGGGAGAAAGTTTTTCATATGGGAAAAAATTCACTTTCAACCGATCTAGTTTGCAGATAATTATTCAGACATACCTACCTAGTATAGAACCTCAGTTTCCAGTTCCCAACGACTCCATTGCCGTGTAAATACTGGTTTCTATCTACCTTTTAGTCAACATAGTATATCAACAATAGTTACATATTATATACAATCATATATAGTTTGTAGCCAACTATCTATAATTTCTGTCCACTGACTGATGGGTGTAGGGAAAAGTGAGTACACATTCCTGGCTAAACCGCCTTTTCTGCTAGAGTACCCTAACATAATCATATCTCTAACAGGATCCTAAAATGAACCTGTTTTGTGTGTACACTACGAAAGGCTTCAGGATGAATGCACCCTGTGGAAAAAATCGTCGTGTACAGTAACCGTCAAAGTAAAAGACTGTTCACAGTAAAACTATTCGAGAGAATGTTTAATGCTATAAATCTATTTGAATGCTCTGTCTCTTTTTTTCTCGACGTCTTGAGTCGGTAAAAGTATCAGAGCAATTCTAGTCGCAATGCATGAGCCTGTCATCACTGATTCAATCGGTTCAAATATTTTTAAAAGCACGGGTTCATTCGCATACATGTTTCCTCATTTCTGCTTTAGTGTTTATAATACCTACTGTTTGTTATGGCAGCCTGTGCACTGTGCGGGTGGAGCTTAATCAATGGAGTTTCTTTCGATTAGATAGGATTAGGCTTCACCTTTTCAGTTTGCTTGTAATATCACCAAGAATACATTCGGTGAGCGTTTCATTTGTTCCATAAAAAACGCTCATAGACGACTAAGGCTTTTACACCTAACAAAGTATCTGGGGCTCTACTCATTGCATTCCTACTGCTATAAGCGGTTATGTTGCTCAACGTTTTCCTCGGCACGCATTCAGCCGGTCACCCTTTCAAATGCATATCCACAAAGAAAAGTAGGAGATATGGCAAATAGCGTGCAAAATGTGTGTTTCGTGTCCAAGTATATATGAAAAGAGAGGAAGAAAGCGCCGTTTTCCTCTTCCTATTTCAGAACCGCCACCATCCAGTACACACTTTTTTATAGCTACTCACATGCAAAGGGAAAACATGTACGAATACTTCTAGTAAAAACAGTGATATGGCAATAATAAATATAAATTTGATGGTTATATATGTGCTGAACGAGATAGAGAATGAACACATGTATAGGTATGTATCAAGTACATTTGCAAACCGAAACGTTGATATGTATTAAAGCCTCATGTATATTTTCTCTCTCCAGCTCAACGAAACTAGTCGAGAAAGGGAATGGGAGAGGAAGGAGAAAAGTTTTCGAAGTTGCAAAACCCTCTCTTTGCCCTTTTTATATGATCATTGGTGTGAGTCAGTCAGTCTCTTTCCGACCGTGGGACACTTGAGGTACCCCGATCATCATCGTTCTCGCCAAATTTTCTCGTTTTCTCTGTCGCTTTATCGTTGCCCAATCATTGTCGGAAACGTCATCTTTGTGCAAAAGAAATACACGGACGAAACGAACTGTCACTGAGTGTTCTTTTTAAGCTAATGTATCTATCAATTTGAATTAAAGTGCCGTCGTTTGCGAAAAATGTCAGAATCTCTGACCTTCTTCACGAACTGTGACTACATATTGATCTCGTGAACTTTTATTATGTGGTACCAAATAGGTAAACAATCAAAAATTAATACTACAGTTACATTTTGTTTTCCTTGCATTTGCTAAAGGAGAGCGATAAAAATCGTGGTAGAGTCAATATCACAAGCACATTCTTTTAGATTTTTTTCGTTTCGATTTATAAAAGAAACAGGGCAAGAAAAAGTGATCATTGCCAACAGAAGCAACAACGTTGTTTTGTGTGGATTGTTGTTTCTCTTATTTCGCTAAGTTTTCTCTGTCGTATTTGAGAAAGACACATTGGTAAATTGTCTGAAAGCTTACAGCAACGTGAGCATCATCATCACAAAGAAAGAAACAACACTCACAGGCACACTGCTTTGTACTACCATAGTCGTACTACCATACCTATCCGTCTCTTTACGGAAAGAAAAGACACTACTACTACCAGTAGTCGTGCTTGTTATTCTTGTATTCTTTCTTGTCTTGTGTTCGCCACACCGTCCAGGATTATTTTCTTATTCTTCTCGTTTACTTTTCAATACTTTTTCCCTAGAAACAACGCCTGTGAAAAAAAACACATGAAACGAAGAAATCCACGTTTTGTTCTAACAAGACATAAAAAATACAATAACGATGCACCCTGTGAATATGAAACGTATTCTGATAAATGCAGCTCACCGTGTCGAATTTTTGGGATGAAAGAGAAAGTTCTGTACCCCAAAAAGGTTGAAAATTCTATCAATGCGATACTATAAAGAGCCGAATTGAGTACAAGGAATGTATCGTAAATATGGAAACAAGTCAATGGGAAATGTCCAAAATAAAAATATAAAAAATGAAGAATTCTTTAGTAAGAAACCAAAGAATGCAAGATAAGATGAGCGAAAATGGTCACATAGTGAACCAATTCGCTATAGATTTCTAGTATTTCCTAGGGAAACAATTTCCTAACGAGTATCGCAAATCGATAATTTTCAAGGTGTGTTCCTCATTGTAAAAGAGTTTTTATCACCGTGCCATTCCACCTTTCCAGCAGTTCTTCAGCGTTTGATACATTGTTTCAAGAAGGTGTCAGCCAGTAATACATAGTTAATTTTTTCTTGATGATCGAGAACGGTACGCACGTTTCATTTTTCCTAAGTGTGATAAGAAATTCCTAATATTGCCGAGTCGTATCGGCTGCAGAAGCTTTCGAACTGGGATTTTGCATTTTTTCAAAGATTTTCAACAGCCTAAGGAAACAGTGATTCATGCATACGTATTACATGTCATGTTGGATTACTCCAGGGAGCTAGAGATCGACATACGGAAACAAAAAAAGCTGAATCATCCTCTTTTTATGGTCCGAGTTTGAAAAAGATTCAGGAGTGTTTGATATCAAACTAGAATTGGACGTACGATAGAGAAGAGCAAAGGTGAATTGTTTTAGGAGTATGGACATCGAAAAAGCACACATTTTGTGAGTGTGTGTCCAGGATGGCAAAGGTGAAAGGAAATGTGCATAAAACTCGGATAAACGAAAAGAAATTTTATCCACGTAGACTACAACTTGAGCTGTAAAATTGACTGGTATCGTAGCAGAAGCTTTCTTAAACGAAGAAAGGGATGTAAAGTGAATGGCCGTAGTCTTATCTTGGCAGTTTTACTCATAATGTTCAAGAGCAGTTTTTAAGCAAATAGGAAAGAACTCAATGGCTATTTTATAACTCCCTACTGCGGTGGATAAAGCATTTTAGAGTTTCATGTATTCAATATGGGAATAGTAAAACAAGTTGGAAATGTGGATTTACCAACAATGTTACGATTTTAACGTTGAATCAGTTAAAAATATTACATATGATAAAAATTTCCATTTTTTTATTCTATTTAGACGCATTTACGACATTTTCTCCAACAGGGCCTTGTTTCTGTAACGGGTTAAGTGGTACACACTCTGTATATGCCAGGCTCACTGAGAGGAGAGGTTTGTTGAGTCAACAAGAAAAATTCTAATTTTAGAAAGTTGTGGAAAGAAGGAAAACTTTTTGGCACGCAAATTTTTTTATTATTTGTCCAAGGACTTTTGTGGTGAAAGCAGCCGGAAATAATAGAACAAGAAGGGTTTGGACTTCTGGCAATATTCTATTCAACTAGCAAAATTAACAAGAGTAGGAGAAAGAAAATTTTTTAACTAAATAATGAACTTTTTCTGATATGTCAACATTTTCTTTTTTTACCAAAATCACAAAGGCTGGTGTAAACGGTGAACAAGACACAATTGTGCCGCATAACATCCAAAAATGCTGAAAAGATACAGTAACTCCACAAAAAGAATGGAAAGTTTTAAAATTTTGTAAAACTCTTTGTGCTATGTTCAAATTATGGTACTTTTACTATGCATAAAAACAATGGAATTTACTTCAAAATTGTCAAAAGTCCGTTTTATCTTCTCTACTAGTAATGTTGCGTAAAAGTAGCTGGTCTTCTAGTGTCTAGCCATGTTATAAAATTATAATACTTTAAATAACGATTTCACATATTTTAGACGGCTTTCGTATCCGTATAGAGGGACTGAATTTCAGCATGTGAGTAGAATTTAATGAATTTCAATGTCCATCCCATTCATTAGGGTTAAAATTGAGGTAAAACACCGTTTGCAGTACTGACAACAACGGAGAGCACATCTCTAAAGTATTAGCATTTATAGAAGTAATGAAGTAAGTTCCTGGGATTCTATCTTTTAACATTGAAGGCGGCTAACTCTCAGCGAGCCATAATATTAGTTTATCGTTAGAGCATAAATAAAATAGATTGTAAGACAACACAAAACCTCTGCCATCTCATAGGGTAAAATTGAAAAGTATTTTGCTGAAAAATTCAATTTGTGAACCTATTTTGCTAGAATTCAGCAGATAGCCAAAAGGGTTTACCTTTTGTTGGGCTTAGCCCCTTAAGAAAAAAAAGCAGACGGCAGTTACCCAGTCTGTTTTCTAAATTATACGATGAAAGGGCAAGTTTTTCGTAAGACAAAGAACTCTGTCGTTGTGTGTGTACACTGTTGAGTGAACTCGTAAAAACTTGCCAGGAGAAAGTAAAATCCGGGTTTTTAAAAACATTTCACTGCATTTCTCCAAACAACTGTTCATCAAAGCAAGTAGTTCTCTCTTTTTCCTTTCCCAAGTACTGTGTTCAAATCTTTTAGCACAATTTTTCAACGAAAAACTTTCTAGGGAGATAATGCTGTGCATTATTAACATTATACTTAATGCTAGAAATGTAATCTAGGGTGCAGTGTTATGCACTGCGTATGTTTACTCTCGAGCTCGTTAACTATTTACACTTTGTTTTCGTAATGTTACAGGGAGAAGAAAAAATTACAGAGAGTATCCCGAAACCAGCCTTACGTGCTATTACTACAAGGAGCAACAGCTTTGTGACGTGCTTGATTATGATTTTCAACTGTGAACGGTTCCTCCGTAAGGACAGACCGACAGAAGGATCAAATTTACTTCAAAACGACACGTTGTAGTTAGAAGACAAATCGTTGCGAGAAAAAGTGCCATGCTACCAACGAACGTTACAGTGGAGCCATGAAAGTAACATGGGTGCGTTCCCTACCAGGTTTCAGTCAAGATGGAGCTTGTAAAGTGTCGTGTGCTCTCGATTTTCGGTTGGGAATCTTTTAACAGAAAGCAGTTTTGTGAAAGTGATGGCTATTTCGTTTCTTTGAAAGTGATTTCTACCTTATAGTGCTGGCAAAATTATACGATTATGTACACATACGAAAAAGTGGACAGTCTTTTTGAAGAGGAGGAAATATAAAAGAGAAAAAGAGTAACAATGAAGTTGTCCGAGCTCGTGGCTCATTCTTTTTCCAACAGAATTGAACGAATTTATATCAGTGAAGAAACAGGTTGAATGTAAGAGTAAAGAATGGAAAAATCTGGCTTGGGCGAGTTTATGTTATTCTCTCATACAAAATCTGAAAAGAACAAGAAGAAAGCCCACAATAACAAATTGAATTCCATCAAGTGAGTAAAATTACCTAACCAATTCACCGGGAGAAAATCTCCGTCATTCTTTACTTCTGTTCTGTTCTTTTCCTGGTTTCTTACGAACCGTCAATGCAAGAATTACGTTGAAATAACTTTAAGACAATGGAAAAGAAAGGTATATGATGATTGCCTCTGTATATGTGGGTACAAAGCGAGTTCTCAGAGACTTTTTCAATCCAATGAAAAGTTAATGAGCATTTTGAATGGTATTTAGATGATGATCATCAAATATAGATACTAACACTAAAGTCAAAGAAAGCAAGACATTTCTCCGTGCGTAAATTGTGAGTTATATATTAATACTTGTGTTTGTGTAATACTAGTACTCTAGTATTTTGTGTACTCTCCAAGAAGACTATTATTTCGATCATGACTTTTCATGTGACCTACCGTTTTGTCAAATGGAAGGGTGGGACTTCGCAAAACGTTGCAATTGATCAGAGTGAAACACAGCGGCTTATTTAAAGAGCGAAGATATGGTATAAATAATTGAGTACCTCAAAAGAATAATCTCGGAATGCGACCGCTTCACTCTTACGATACAAATTCAGTAAGAAAAACGACGTTGTTGAAGGTACACCGGTTTGTATACAATTTCTCCTTTTACTATGGTCTTTCTCTGCTAGTTCTAGTGGCTGGTATTTCGTCAACAACTAGGCCCACTAATTACAATGGAACAGTTTTTGGTGACAGTGAAGCAAACAGCTTTTTCGTAAGAAGTGTGAACTGTTGTGAGCATAACTTTTATTGTAGTTATAGTGTTGACCAATTCTTTACGGCATTACTCCTGCTGTTGCTACTCTGTGAAATTTCCATTTTCGTTTACCAGCATACCCAAGATTTGCCAAGTGGGAAGCAGTCCTGGCCAGAAAATTTTGGAGACGGATACATCCATCGAGAAGGGATTGGTGCCGCCACGTTGTTTTTATTTTTCCTTTTACCCAGTCAATATTACTGTTATTATAACTACGATCACGATCTTACTCGAGGTGACTGCCATGGGGTTCATGCTAAAAAAATAAAATGGAATATCGCGATCACGGATGACAGCAGTACCACTCCTTTTACTACAACTTCTACTAGAGTAAACTCTTCATCGTCTGATCCTTCAAGAAATTATTATTACTATGACTATTGCAGTGACAATGGGCTTCCCACGAAACATCAACAGAATGAGACCAAATCCATGGACGTTATTGCCATTGCGAAAAACTACTCAGATATTTCTCCAATTATTAATAACAACTTGATGTTCCTTGATTCCTTCATGGAACTCTATTCGTACTGAAAGTGGTACGCAGTTTTCTAATCTTTTTTTCTGGAGAGATGATGTTTTCTCTGAAAATAGAAAGTACATACAGGACAAGCCGTTGTGAATTTACGTACATATATCGTTTTCGTTTCTCTTTATGAACACGACCCTCTTTCTTGTCGTTTTTATCGAGTCGGAAAGAAATATAATCATTCCAATAAAAATCTCATTTCTTCGATGGTTTGTGATTATTAAACCGAGAGCATCGGAGGCGAAACAAATACAATAACTATAATTCCTGAAAATATTACCCATTTCAGATTGCAGTTTCGAATTTTGAACAAATTGCATATGGGGTATTGGTTATATTCAGGTAAAACTATGAAGATTTATGGCGTGGTTTCTGTGAAATTGTGAAATTAAGAAGAAATATTAGGTTGTGTGTTTGTGAGTGTCAAAACTATTTCATGGGCCATCGAGAAACATCTGAAAGTATGTGAATGCTACGGTCGAAATAAATTGACCATGTGAATAACCTACGTGCAGAAAGGGATCGAGGGAAAGCCCTCTGGGAAAATTCCATGCATATTAATGCACACATTCCTGTTGAAAGCAAAAGTAACGTTTTCTTGAACTCTGCTTTCCTCAATGATAGTGCAGAGTCACATTGGAATTGACAAAATCGAGTAATTTTATTGCACCAGTTAAAAATTTATCAAGATTGGTGCGAGATATATTTATATTCTAGGTTCCAAGAATTAAGACAAAGTGTACTGCTGCAAGGTGATCCGAAACATTCAATCTTGTCAAAATCTGTATCCTGCGGACTGATGGAATCCCTCATGCGAATCATTATTGCTTGAGGAAGTATTCTAACCTCCACCACACTCGAGTGTACAATTATGCCATACCAGCGAGAAATTGACGTGCATCCGTAAAGGATATATGATAGAAAAGGAAACATATTATTAAGAAGCTTGATTGCTCATGTGTGATGACATTTCCTCTAAGGCGAAAGTGCGACGAAATATTTCTCCTCGAGAATACGTGCTTCCCTTTTCGTGTCATCATCGGCTGAAATTATTACAGAGTAGTGTACTAGAAAATTACTTATAGGTAACTGAACAAAGCTTTACCATCATCCGAGCTACTATCAGTGTTAATCTCAGATGTATTTATCGTGTCACTCGAGCTCACCTCCAGAATGATCATGAGAATTTCTCAAAATTGTGCCACTACAACCACGACCATAGGGACAGACCATAAAGATGTTAATCACTACCTTCAAAAGACACACCGGGAGCAGCATCCTCCTCACCAACGACGCCGCCACCACCTGAAGCATCATCCCCATCAAAACCCAGATTGTTGCCAGAAGGCACACCTAATCATGCAATTAAACATAAGCTACTTCACATACGAGAGAATGTTGTTGTTGATGCTACTAGAAAGACACGGTGCTAAGTCAGTATCGCAATCCTTCCCAAACTGTACATGTCTCTCCAGCAGTTCTCAACGAGGATCATCATTTGCAAGTTACACTGAAAATATATCCTTTTCTTTTAATGACGAAGACGAAGTAACACTTGGTTTTGTCACAGTTGTACTCATAATGTCTCTTTTTGAGTATCTCCTCACTTGGAACACTACTCAATCGCTCCATGACTCTCAATATTGCTCGTATACTCCTGCTCCCGCCGCCGGTGATCATTCGAGTAGATTTCAATGTAATTACGATGACAAAATGACTCCATTGTGCTGACAAACGGTGATACTAAGGAGACAGAGACCAGTTAAGCCCACATGATTACAATCATTAATCCCAGGCCGTGTGGATGGTGGTGCAATGCAAACACAGAAGATGAACCAAAAAAAACTTTGATTATATTTTAAAGAAGGTAAAGGTACGCTGCACAGTGCAGCGTTTCCAGTGATGATATATTACTTCAAGAAGTGTAAAAACACACAAATAAAAAAGATTTTTTGATATATTGATCTTTAAGAACACTTGTGCAAAAATGAGATGATTACTGTTCTTTGCCATGTACGCGCAGATGTGCTGATAAAGCACTAATATTTCTTCGTTTTAGTGTTTTCTAAGTGAGTTTCATCATGGCCTGAGGTGGCGGATGGTTAAAAAACGAGATTACGTTTTGATCATGTTTGTGGTGGTATAGTACACGGTCAAATTCATCTCATCTCATGAGGTCTACTTAGTCATTCTGGAGACCTACCGAAAGACTTCTTCATACTACTAATAGATCGTTTCAGCAGAGAGAAAGTGCAAGTTTCGTATGTGCTTAAAGTGTTTACAGTTTTAGCAATAGTTTTACGATTTCTATGTTGTATGCCCTAATATGAGGGATTAATCGATTTAAAGGCTCTAAAATTGGGTTAGAGGATGCTGTTTATGGGATAAAGGCAGTGTTTTCCATTAAATTTTCTTTGCAAATAAGTTTAGGATGATTGCCTCGTTGCTTAATACGAAATATCATGATCTTAAAATTGTGGATCCGGTTCTAACTCAGCATAAAAGTTAGGGATGAGGTAAATAAACTAGATTTTTCCAACCTCTTAATGGTTCAAAAGCTCAGGCTAGGTGGAAAAGAGAGATTTACTCGTCAAGAAGGTGGCTGATAAGGTAGTCTTGCTACATCAATTATAAAAGAGGATAATTTTGTGGAAAGTCATTTTTTGAAATTTTAAAACAGTTTTGTACAAAACCGGTGTGTATATGAATATGTATTAAAAAGGATATTGTGTGTATAAAAAGGATACATTAGGGGTTTATGAACATGTTTGTATAAATAATTCATAAGTGTTTTACTTTTATCGTGTCAACGACAAGAAATTTTCCACGCCCGTGACCTTACCTTTTTACACAAGAACCTACTTAGGAATAATAAAACATCCAGCAAAGTTTTGAGTTTCTTTTTACATATTACTTCGCTAACCAAGGGTAAAGATATAAGTAATATACTAGTTTTTTTTAAGTCGACACCTCCACCTGTACTACCTCTTATTTCCTCAGCGTGCCACGATATTTAAATACTTCTACGCATTTCTCTTCTCGCACACAAGCGGCTTACCAGAGAAAAAGTCATTTTCCTCGTCAAATAAAGTCGTTTTAAGTTTCCTCGTCATCTGTGAACTCTTATGTGCACTATATTAAAAAGTTGATTCTAGTTTTTCATTGCCATCAACCTTGGTATTTTTCGCATGAAAATTACTCGAAGGTAGCCGCTCTCGCAGATTTTCTCAAGTAAAAGAGTTCGTTTTCTGACTCGATACAAGAAAAATGGAAATAGCAATATATCGTCTGAATTAAACTTACTACAGTTTTCACCGATACTAGATCTTCTCACACAGTACAGTGTTTAATAATATAATATTCTGTATATTAGTCACTATATCTAATGCATATAAACTTCCCGTTCCCATCTTCATCAACTTTTTCATCATAATCAACAAGAACATCATCAGCAGCAACCGAACTTTCTAGTAATCATGCCGGGAGGACGGAGAGGATTAGTTGCACCACAGAACACATTTCTGGAGAACATCATCCGGAGATGTAGTTCACAGCGTAAGTCTTAATCCCAACTTTTGCTTTATATTTTATATAAAATAGAAACTAACATCCAACCAACCCATGCTTACTCCTTGCATCAACTTTTTCTCCGAAACGCTTGTCGAATTTGGATCGTAAAAACGAGACATTTCCAGATTTTTAATCACTCTTTATCCCTTAAATAGCTTTGCAACTTTCTTTCGAACATGTTACACGAAAAAGTGTTTTAGTTAAATAAAATAAATTACACTCATAAACTTACAAAAGAATAGAAACGATATAAGCGCTCATACTACCTTGTTCCCCTTTCTGCATTCAATGCTAATGCCCAAGACTTCCGTTTCAAAAAAACTTTTGGGGGTCAGCACATGGATATGGGAAAGACAGCATGACGGTGACGTACGATTCTGGGATCTCTTACTTTTTGTGAATATTTTGTCTGCGAGACTGCGTGTGGTTTGAAGAAATATGAAGATTATTATTGCCTTCAATGTGTAACCTTACACTTTCATCTGACTTTTTCTTCCTGCGTTTGTAGAAAAAATCGATAGAGACTTTGTGGGTTTCTTTTGCATTCACATTCTTTCCTAGTGCAATGTCTTCCATTATTCATTCCCATTAATTTTACCCATTCATTCATTTATCGTGGTCTGTGAAGTTCAAGCTGGCCGGGCTGACCTAAATTTCACTGATACTTCCTTTACATAGTCGTTTTTTATTATCCTTAACGAGATCTAACATTCAGTTCCTTTAGTTTTTGAGTGAAGTGTTATGACTGTTCCATATTCATATATGGTACCTATTTTATAGCCTAGTTCGCTATTCCAGTTTAGAGTATACTTATCGAACAAGTTGTGTGTAGGAATATAATTTTTTATAATATATTTAATGCCTCTTTTGTTATTTTCGTATCAAATGTCACGATTGATTAATTGATTGGCTCGTCTCTTTGCTCTGCTGGCCTCTCAAGTAGCTTCAATATATCGTGACGGGGTTTTCATATGCAATACTTTTTCCAACCAAGGATTTCAATCCGTCTTTTCGAGGGTTAGCAAAAGGCTACGGCGTAGTCGTGGTCGCTACGTTACCAAAATGATTGACGAGGCTTATACCCTTCGTGAACACACGCGTTAACAACTCCTACTACAAAGCAGGCACAGGTATATTTTCTATTCATCCGTGAATGTTTTTTTCTTTTGGCTCATGTTCATTTATCTTCAAGATCAACTCTATACATGACAAGTGTGTAAGGAAGCTATTGTGTGCTCTTCGACAGCTTTTCTTATGTTAAACTGAATACAGTTTTAGGGATTCAGGATCCTGAGAACATTTATCGCTTGATTGTTTCCACAAAGGAGTAAATAAATCAGCTCCTAAAAATAAGGTGCCGTTATTCCACCTGCTCTAATCTTCATGCAGTAATAGACCAAGCCATTAAATATCTAGATATAGAGAGACGACGAGATATTGAAAACAAAGTATCACGTTCAAATCAAGCTAATCTGTTATACCTAACCACTACAGATACTCATTTACTGTAGAGCAAATGTTCATTTCTTTGTAAGTCGATCACAATATCTCATGACTATTATGGATGAAGGAAAAATATTGTACTTGAAAGGGTAACTTCTATAGCACCAAGGTTGATTGGCAATATCGTTTACCCTAGTTGCATTTCTTCGCTAAAACTATACTGCTGTTACATTATTGACTTGTGTTAAGTATTGATATATTTATAACAATCACAAGCGTATTACGATGTACTAAGTTGGACTTGGTGAAAGCTGACGGAGAGGCAGTATTACTGTGCATACATACCGTGAGGTTTTTTGTGTGGACTACCTGGTTTTATTTTGTTTCCATCCTGCCTCTATTATTATACATAGATGGTTGGTTTCGCTTCGATGTTGTTACTGTGCCTAACTAATATTGTTATAAGTGCTGTATGCTAGAACTGACTCTATTACCGTCAGGATTTTTTACGGAAAGGTTTTCTGTTCTTTATCAGAGAGGAGCGAGTAGCACGTCACGGTTAAATGATACATTTTTGGATGATGTATGTGGATAACTCCATGATATGACGCGTTGCTAGTCAATTTTCTTCTATGACTGGTATTTGTGACGTTGCCAATACCATTACTATTTGGAGTTCATGCCACCGGATACATACGCAAAAGGAAAGTAATGAAGTAAAAATACTTTCATCGTAACCGCCTTATAAGGATGCCTACTTTACTTTCACCAAATACGAACTAGCATAGAGGTCCCATTAATTCTCAGTGGATAGCTGCCTCTTCAATGCCCCATCAAGCATGCAAAGTTCCACAATAAGCCAGGCCGTACAAACTATGCTAACGTTGAACGTACTCGCCGAGGTTTGTAAGCTTTGCCATTGATAAACGGGATAATATTAATAATTTCACGCGTACGTATGTGGTAGTGTGAAACGAGTATAAAGCATTCAATGCTCGAGGTTTTAGTTGTGTTACTGATGAGGTTAAAAAATTGAAACCTGTCACGTTAAGTTTAGAAAAAACGCGTATGCATTGCACACATTTCTCGAATAGGCATTGTTGGGTCTAGCTAAATCGATATTGGATCTAGTGAAAAAGGATGCTTAAATATAACATTTATCTCCAAAATTTTTGAATATTGTTTTGCCACATGACCGAGGTCAATCACTAGATTACGCTGTATACTATAAAAGTAATGACTGTTTCATACTTACTTTTGAACAGACTTCATCTGAATAATGTACGCAACCTTGATAATACTCTTTACTACATCTGTTTTATTATTATAATCACTATTTCTAGGCACAGTACGTAATTTTCGCAAATAATAAGAATGGATAAGACTAAACGGTAACAGCTTGTTCAGTTATCTTCGGACGTACATAGGACAGCGCACATTTCAGCATTATATAAGATGTTAGAAGTATCAGCACTTTATTTGGATCGATGCTTGTACTTTGAGACAGTGGTCTCGATTTCTTACGAAGAGCATTCAAGTGTTAAAATTTTAAGTCATCGCTAAACAAACAAATCCTAATATGTATTAGTATAATTTGTGAATAACAAGGCATATGAATATGAATTTCAAGTCATGAGTTTTTTATACGGTAATATAGAATCCAAGTTAAATCTTCACCAAGATAGTGTTGCCCCAGTTATTACCAATATGAAAAGCGTTTTCTGAAAAATATATTATTTGCCGACGTGTAATTCATGCCTATATGCTACCAACCAGGAATAAAATTGTCAAATATGCATGCTCGTATCGTAATTGATCTTAAAAAAGTAGTAGGCAATCAGACTGCATAAATAACGGACTGCTACGAATGTTAGACGTGAAATAAGGAACGCTCCTAACACTTTCAATACACTCCTACTAGACACTGTCATGATAGTTTTTTTACGCTGCTGCTGTTGTCGTAAGTAAGCAAACGAACGAAATTACCTTTTTATGCACATTTATCTGTAATTGACTAGCATTTTGATGTTGTAAATGCCGAAGAACATGAACCTGCCCTGAAGAAAACACAACAGAAATTCAAGGATCCATCATTGTCTAAAGCGTGAATGTCTTTCTTCCATTGAACTATGCGTAGATAGGGGATACATACATACACAAACATACTTGACATATCGTTCCGTGAATTTTTCGTCGATATTTTTCGCACTGTGTTTGGAGAGCGGTATTGTTCCATGTATTATTTCATGGAAACAGTGAAGAGGAAAAAGCTCATGCACAAGCTCAACGTGTCGGAAAAAACTGTTGTTGAACGTGCCTCTTGGTAAATATAGCATGTAGAAAAGGAAATAATGAACTTTTTTGGCAATATTCAATCGATTTATTGACAACTCTGCCAGCGATTTTCTCTGTCCTTTATATGACACCACACTCTAATATTACAAAATGAAAAAATAACGTTTCTAAGGGCTGATGATCATATTCTACCGAGTTTTAAATGTCTGTTTGAGGCATCGCAAAAGAAGCCTATTTTATTACAGAATAATCAACCATATACATACATGCATCCATGGTACTCTACTGTGAAGTACCGCTATATGAGTTCAATAAAACAGAGAAAACTTGTACAAATTTTATATGTGTCAAAAATTTGGTCGAATTTGTCAAGCAATTTTTATATCAATTAAATTAAAGTAAAAGGTTCTGTAACTTTTGCAAATGCAAAACCATCTTTGAAAATAGACGACTGAAAATAGTTGTTTGGAAGCTAATTAATTTCTGGCGTTTTCATTGAAGGAATATCAATTTGGCATTAATGAAGCAAAGACCTTAAGACTGTATATTTGTGGAGTATACTGCTGTCAAAACACGTCCTCCGTTTAAAAATTGACATGACAGTGCTCAGGACCCCGTAGCTAACTTTACATTCACAAGGGTAAATACTTCTACAAATTTAGCTAAGTATTGTATTGAAGCAAGATCTAAAACTTTGTTATCATGAGCATACGAGAAATGTCGTAGTACAGTTTCGCGTTTGTAAATGTAAACCTTACACGAGAAAGTGGAATGCATCTTTTATTGGATTGACATTGCCGCTAGTTGAGGAAAAGGTTTGCACGGGTGTTCGTTACTGAGCATGTTGGCATCGGTAATGTAAAAATACATATTTTAAATCGATCCGATACTAGCTTTTCTTGACACGCAAACCTCTCGTTTGGGCAGCTGGAACTAAAATTTGAATTTCAGCTTAATATAAATAAACCGTAGGTTTTAGTAGTTTCGAGAATTGTGTCTTACTCATTATTTTGTAGGCTTAAATTTTGTGGCAAGCGACGAAAATTATTAAATTCAAGTTATACCAATTACGATACTTAGGTATTTATTCGTGTTTTTAGAATTTTTGCTTATGAGGAGGAATCCCGACTGAGTCGAATAAAGTTGTTGTTCATCCCACACCAGATTCGAAGTTTTCCTAACTTCATTATCCTAACATTGTCTAACGAAAACCCTAACTCTTTTTCCCAGAATCGATCAAGTTTCGAGTTATTTTCGATTTAGAAATATGTTGCTTACAAAGAAATACTCAGACAAGTACTGGGCATGCCCATAAATTTTGCAGGATCTTCGGACATTTGCGAGAAATGATCGTGACATTGATTATGTGCGTGCGTGTGAATGAAAGTTACAGAAAAAGAGAAGAATGCGTAGTCCATTGTGGAATCCTAGGCATATACCAACGTATTCTTATAAATATAAAATGAACAGAGGACAGTTTACTAAACCCGAATTTAATGAGTACTTTCCCTCGAGGTAAGCTATTATACGCGAACTGTACTGCTTTGCTTAAAGTCCCTATACTTTTGAATTTTTGAAATCGCTCAATGATCCAAACAAGACTGCTTGGTTATGAACAAAACTTCTCAACGATGTTTACACACAAAACTAGAATTAAAACTAGCAAAAAGAATATGAAAAGCATTCCAAACTCTGTCAAATACATACATTGCGGGATTTCTTTCGGACTTAACCGCAAATGGCGACAAAAAATCTGTTGTATTTACTCCGAGATACCATGAAAATTACTCCAAAACCTGGAATAGATTTTTCTTCGAATATTCAACAGTATATCAGTCCATGCACAAAGATACTGCGGTTCTATTTTCTTCGTACGATATCGCTAAGTATAAGCGGTAAAAGTTATGCTATGCATGATTTTTTCCAAGAGAACGTTTGGTGATGATGGCATGGTGATAGAAAAATGATTCATGAGCTGCTACTGCGACTATCTTCACTTAAAATATCTCCAGAAAACCCGCCCGGCCCTATTAGTTACAGCACACATAGTTGATTTCATTTTAATAAAGTATTAACCAACTGAAAGGCTGATGTCATATCTTAAATCCTTTATTATAAGCTCTCTATTCGCAATACTGTGATATAGTACAACAATATAAACCGAAAACGATATGAAACCGGAGATGAGCAACATTAGATTGAAGAAGTTGTATTACGAACAGTGTTTGCATAGTATGGTTCCTTTGACTGTATGAAGTGCAAAGGGAACAGAGAGAAGTACAAAAAGATGAAAGATGTGAAAAAAGGGCTAAAAATTTACTCGAGTTGATGATACACCTTCTTACCTAACATAGATATTTACCATCCACACGTACTAAAAAAATTCACTTGTATTAGCATTGTGTGATCCTGCCGAGGCATGGGTAAGAGTACACTCGTTCCTTGCATTGAGTAACTTGAACAAAAAACTGTGTAGAATTGCACAAGTAATGAAGAAAGTATTGCTTGTAGAAAAGAAGAAAGCTAGCAAGAATATACGGCGGTGCATATACATACGGCAATAATTTGGAGCGTCTTTTAGCTATCTGCCAAAGGGAGTCTCCTACGGGAAAGTGACTGAATGTGAGCTCTCTTTCTACAGTACTTTCATTTCTGCCATTGGCTGTTCTTTCGTTTCATCTCTTTGAAGAACTTCCTTGCGTCTATTTCACAGACGGTGTGTAAAAAATGCTAGATGTTATGTTGTGTTTTGCAGCATCGTTCATTTATTCATGCGATTTACTTTCGAAGGAAAATCATACGAAAGAATGCTCAGTCCTGATAAAGCATCTGAAATTTTTATTTCAGGAAGTGGATCTGAAACTTACTCTCTCTTTAAGAAACTAACAAGAAGGTAATTTCGTTGTAACCGCTAACCACTTGTAAAAAAATGCTTTGAGCCTGAGACAAATATGGAAAAATCACAAGTTAAAAAAATGAGTCTGAAACCGATGAGACTATTTTCATGGTACAGAGGAGACGTAGACCCGTATAGTGTATCAAATAATTCAAGATGTAGAGACGCTAAAAGATGATGTGTGTTACTGTAGCTACATTTGATTTTATTGGAAAAGTAATAGTATTTGTCTATTCTAATAAATAAGCTGTCATTCCAGTTGATTTACTTTATTATCAGAAAGTCGATTCGTCATTGTTTCCCACAGGTGCTCGTAAACATTCTACTAGAGAAGATCAGTTGTAAATCGCGAAAACTACATATATCAAATGTCAACAGAGCCATATAATCTTTTATTACTTTCCCAACTAGCCATCTTCTTCCTCTATATCATAAAATAACTTTGTTCTCATAATTACGAACGTTGACACACAACAAATCATCGCGTAAATAGTTGACAACAGCTTCCTTGTTTACTGTCTCCATTTTATGTGCATTATAATTCATTAATTCACTTGGCGAATCACATTATCGGTTTTAGCTTACGGACATTACCGGAAAACCTCGCATATTTGAGGTACAGTATGTTAACATCTTATCTATTTGATATCGGGCGCAGTTTACCGTAAAGCCGGCTTCGGCCGTGACAAGCTCTAGACAACATGTCCCTTACTGTAGCCTACCTCAAAAAGTACGTTCTGTATCTAAAACCGGTCCTCTTATTGTACCCAGTCATCTGATTGCACCCGGTCCTCTAATTGTAGCCGGGTCTCCACTTGTAGCATGTTCTCTACTCGTAACCCATTTTCTTGATGGATCTAACTGCCCTACAAGATTATGAGATTATGACTATGAGTCTATAACTATATCGCCTGACTGACGGAGTTTTTATGTTGCTCTAAATTTTTGTTGTCAAGCAACCGAATTTTTTCTTTTCTTATACAGCTTTCGCTCTTATTTTACAAAATCGTCCTACTACATATTATACCCTGTGGTACATTGTACCCTGTGGTACTAGTATAATCATGAATTTAACGAAATCTTGGAATGCAATATAATTTTTTACTCCGTTGTTGAAATAAAACTAATAAGATTTAATCCGTCTTTACTTGCATGTCAAGACACAGGAGATTGTATAACTATGTCCATATGATTAGTATGTATGAATTATTTGTGAATAAATATTAAATATCTAGGAATAAATATTTGTATTTCTAGAGAAAAACACATTATCAGTATACCCAATACCTGTAGATGAGTCTATCAAACTGTTGTTGTGCGTAACAATAGGTTTAGTTTTTTTCTTCATTCATTAACCTATTGTGAAAAGAAGTGCAGTACGCTGCACCACCGTTTCATTGGTTCAAGATAAGGTTGAGTGTTTTACAACAAGACTTAGTACAGGCATGGCTCATGATGAGTTCATAAAGGGAAACATATTTTCCAAGATAAAGCGAAAACGTTGTGATGTCGTAAAAAAGAAAACACAAGGGAGGAGAAAATTTAATTTTCTACGAACAAACAGCGAGAAAGATCAATATTATACTTTTTTACAACTTTCTTTTCGAGATGTCTCTCCCAATTTTGTTTCGTTCTGATGATAAAGCAAGTAACTTCGTACAGTGTGTATTGAATTTGACTCGTCGTATCGTTAAATTCTAATTTAACCAGTTTTCACTGATTTAGCTCATGGTATGAGTCACTAAAACCCAATCTGATACCAGTATCAAAGAAGCAGCATGTTGGCAAATTTAGTAGTAATCGCTCCACTGCTCCGTTCCTAAAAATACTATTTCTCCTTAGAACAAATGTAATACCGTAAAGCACTAAATTCTAGCTCGGTTCCGTTCATATTATATGCTATTTCTCCGGGTCCGCGTATTAAATCAGTCTTATGGTACTTTTTGAAATACTTGGGCATCATCGTCATGTTCTACAAACTTTGAGCTGCGACTTGGACGACGAAATTGGTAGGCTTGTAAAACAACCTTCTCCATCCTTTGCCTCCGCCAAATTTTCCCAATCATTCAGCTGTGCGGAGCAATATCTTGAAAAAGTTACTCATGCTCTTCGATCGGTATATCCCTTCCGTACGCCTGTAGCCAATGCGCCTATTCCGATTGGGCTGAAACTTTGTGGGGGCATTATTATAGCCCCAAGGAAGAACATTGGAACTTTTGGACTCTTCACAGGTTCCTGCGGGTGCCCACAATTTTTTGAAAATACAATGGGGGTTGATTTTTGGTGGGATGATACCTCTAAATGAGGTATTAATAATGCCAAAATCTTAGGTCCCCAAACTCAACCCCCTGGAGTCCCACAGGTGGTAAAAAACCAGGATATGACGATTGACGACCTTTATAGCGATATGTAGCTCTTGCCAGGTTTCTGCAGGTGCCTCCAGGCTAAGCTTAATTCTAGCGTTGCAGGCTTTATTCTATTCATCTATTTGTTGACCGTTTTTCCTTTCCTATCTTACACAGTTTTTGTCAAATCAGATCACTAGTTAATTCTAAAGAATATAAAGAGACAGATCATCCACCGAATAAAATAGTGGAAAATAACCAAAGGACGTCAATTCAAACTAAACACCGTATTTTGAAAATATTTTGGCAGTTTTCTATAACTATCTTAAATGTATTAAGAATATATGTCATTTCTTAAATATATTGAATGTGTAAAAAAGAAATGGCACCTACAGATTGTAACACAGGTATAGGATCTTTTTAAATTCTAGCTACCCGCCCGGCCGCCATCTCGTCCCTAGCTTGGTAGCACGCACTTGTAGCCAAACGTGCGTGCTACTAAGCTAGGGACGAGATAGTGGCCGGGCGGGTAGCTAGAATTTAAAAAAATCCAGTACAACGATCGACAATGCATTTGCTCTAATCCGCAGGTGTCGCTTATTCATTGTGAGAGCATATTTAGTATTTAGTTAGGCTCTTTTCAGTTGTTTACATTAAATATCTTACTCTAAGGTTGTTTATTCTTGCCAGAGCTCAAATGGCCCTGTCACGATAGGAAACAGTTTAAGCACGAGTTTAAGCATTCACCGTAGAACAACAAAAAACTGGAAAAAGCAGCGAAAACTCTCATCACCCTGTTGGAGTTTCTTTACATTTTTCAGGACCCGTTACGAGCTTTACAATTGCTAAACTGTTCTAGTCCTCTTTCGTTCTTGGAGACAAGCCCAGGAGTGTCAGCCAGAGGGTAACAAAGTTTGCAATAGTGTGGAGTGTGGAGACATAAACCTTTATATAAATTCATAATTTTGTACAAAGTTTCATACCAAAATTATATCCTTGAAGTAGTAAAGCTCTCTTAAGTTTATGTTATATCGTTCCTATTTCATTTCTCTTATATGTTGCCAGACATAACCCATACTTTTCTTGTACATTCTCAGACTGAATAGATCTAAATCGTTTATTACATATACTTCTGTTAGAAAAAGATCAAAACTGGCTGTGAAGACGAGAATAATAAAACATCTACATAGATAATAATGGACAAAAAGTTTAAAACTTTTCTCGCTCACTGGTATCATCTCGTACCACGGTATCGCTTTATGGGTAAAATTGTAAAAGCTGTAACTAGTGTTTCGCAGAAGGAACTATACCATATCACATTCTCTAAACTCTATGGGGGCTCCCTGTTATTATGCAGACTAAGCTGAGAGTAGCAATCCTGATGCCGCTATCAGTTAGCGACTAGGAAATTACGTCATGGAGAGAATATAAAATTTTCGGATCGTGTATACATATACCAGGCTTTTATTTGTATGAGAAGGGCCCCGTCGACCCACTGTAAAATAAAAAGTACAGCCAGTCGGAATACTGTAGAGGAACCACCCACGTTTCCACCGGCGTGCTTTGTTCTTATAAATGAACCGTCGTAACGTGATGATCAAGCATTATGGAATGAAAAACGACAAAAAACTTGGGACCTTCTGGAACCTTCAAGAAATCAATCCGACCAAGCGTGTCCAAATTATGACTAAAAACGGAAACAGGCACCGACAGGTACTTGAAAAAACCTAAAAATAGATTTATCTGTTACCAAGAGCTCGTGCACCAAATTTCAGACCAATTAGACAAAGTATTTCTAAGTATGTTGTATGGCTGAATTAAAAAATTGGACTCTGGCACCTTTATGCACCTGAGAATACATAAAATTCTATGTAAACGGTTCCTAGAGTCGAGTCTTCGGAAACCTTTCTGTAAAATGTGGCTCTAATCCTAATCTGTTCAGGGGTCTCCATTTCTAATTTATAGCTAAAAACTAATTCGGGCACCTGTGGGAACTAGAAGGACCTAACTAACAAGGCCCAAAAACTATACAGGTCACCGCTAGCCCAGGAAAACCCTATATACCTAATTTGGAGCCGGTGATTTTCTGGATCCGGACATCCGGACGGACGGTCGACTGCTTGTCAATAAGCTTTGCTACCGCAATGCTTAATAAAGTGGACTCCTTGTAATGTTTACATTGCTTTACTTCCATGAACAAGTTATAGGTTGTCATTGCAGTATCACCTGAGCTTTTCTCTTTTCCTATCTGGTGTCAAATGGAACTATATGTAAACTTTGGAGTGTTGAAAAGCAACCATAAATTCGGTGGGCTCTTCAATGTTGATATTTTTAGTGGTCAAGTTTGGAATTTGGTTTATATGAATAGTTTTTCCTCTTTGCTACGGCATTCTATGAAAAGTCTACGTTCTCATTTCAACTTTCCCCTTTAGAACTCATTATACTGGTGGTTGGAAAAACAAAAGCGAAAATAGGAGTAATTTGAGGGTTAGAGATGGACCAGTTTTTAGCTTCTGCCTGGCATAGAAAAGACGAAAAAAAAAAAACTTTTTCATAAGGAAACACGAGTTGTAGAGTGGCACATCATCATGCCTTTAATAGAGCATTCGTTTGTAAAACTTTTTCTAATTTGATATCCTTTCGTCTGAAGTTAAACATACATACATACTAATATCGAACATACAAAAGAAAACTTTTGATTGAAAGTATTAAATTGTTTGTGTTGTGTGTTCTATGCGAGCGGATAACTTTGGTTATATTTGTTTTATTTTGGCCTTTCTATTACATCTCTATTGTGGCAAGTTTTATACAGTTTTAAGTTTCCTATATCATTTCATCTAAATTGTATACATATGAAAGGGCGATACCCGTAAAAGATACAGAAATTAGTTTATCTACTGCTGTCAAATTTAAAAAAATATTTTGCCGCAGTAGTCACTAACACATATACACTATGTCCCAAGATAAAATTATCACTGGATTTTGCTTATGAACATATTTCGTGTTACATGAAGTTGTTACCCTAGGAGTACTAAAAATATGTACTCCAAGTTTTTACCAATACATAAAAGGTCAACTGAATCGACTGACACAGTTCGAAAACAGAATTTCGAAAAATCAAGGAATCGTGTTGTCTTGGGACATAGTGTACAACGATAACGAAAATTTAACGATATGCTGTAAGAGTTCGTCTAAAATACAAACACACCTCGAAATATTGCCAAAAACGAAGAATTTTTCATCTTTGTTTCTTGCACCTAGAGCGGGAAACCTGATTTTTCGAAAATATTTGTTTAATGGTCAACCGAAACCGAAAAATAATCTTTTTCGGTTGAAAAGTAGGTTTTCGATGTGCTTACCAAGCAAGAGAAATCCTCGGCTAAAAAATGGTCGTGAATATCAGGAATATCACCTCTAATAATAATATTAAGCGCAGTCCCGCTTACATGATATTGGGTTGGTCTTCTTTTTACCTCATAATGTTGAATGTTACTGATATTTCCATAAAGTTCAATTTATGAGGTTCGCATCGTTCCAGGTATCGTGTAATCGAAAGTACGCAGAATCCTTGCTTGCTTGCAATTGAAATAAGAAAATTGTTATGGTGGAGAGACTTGGTCATAGAGAATGTAGAAGAGGAAATAGGAAAGATCCTCCTTAGCCCTTTCATTTCCTATCCATATATGATTGCGCCGGTAGACATGTACGTCAAATCGTCTTTGTAGATTTCATCGCTCATTTTTGCTTTCGGTCGAGATTTTCAATCAAAATCGAAAATAGTAGTATTCAATATACTCAGTTAGCTATTCTAATAGCAATATTCCCTTTGACATATTTTCTAGGACGTATAACTCTACACAAGTATTTGCCAAGAATATGAAATAAAAATCTTTGTATAGAATATTCATACTAGGATAAAGAATTTTTTGTGTGTATTTTTAGGACCCTATCTTTTTCGTTGAAACAAAAGGAAAGGAAATTTTTTGCAAAGTTTTATGACATTTTTCACATTCCAAGGTATACCGGAACAAGATACCGTTTCAGGCTCAGTATGTGTACACTTCAATTGTATTAACTTGGATGGTATTCCTCAAAATGCTTTTGATAGTACACGCACATACCACTTTGTCTCCTATTTCAAAACCTGAGTGGCATTGGGTTTCTTTGTGGTCATAAAATTAATACAACATGAAAGCCTAAGTTTTTTGAAGGTCCTTCTGTTACACAAAGAGTCTCGATACAAAGTGAAATTCTAAACTTGCTGTTTTGATTTTCCTTTATTGACGTGGTCTCCTGTGGGCTTTCTACTACCATTAATTTCTCTTTATGGTATTGACTATTTTTTTGATGGAACAAAAATAATAGTAATCACTGCACGGTGAATACAAACTTGTGCTTTTCACGCTTTCATTTCAAATTGTTAGATAAAGTAAACACAATAGGAATGCTCAAAAGAGTGGATTACTGCTTCTTCTTCGGTAAAGCCCCTGACGCCGACAACAGATACCCCTTGGTATGACAATCTGACACCCCCCAGAGCCGACACCCGACAACCCCTACAAACGACAACTGACACCCCCAGAGGCGACACCCGACAACTCCTATATGCGACATCAGACAACCCCCAGAGCCGACACCCGACAACTACTATGTGCGACAGCCGACACCTGACAATTTCTATACCCTTTAGTCGTCACCCCACACGATATTTGGCTATAGATTTTAACAGATTGACTTGAAACTGGTACAGAGATTCGGATTGTCCTATCGTTGAATTCAGTTACATTTGAGGATTCTTTAGGGGATAAATTGAATGCTGTAGAAGTTTAATTAGAACATTAAGACTTGTAGTAGAGTAAAGAGGAAGGTCCACGAGTGTTTAGCACAAGTTGTTTTATTTCCCAACGTTTCGACTCAATTCT
>VICI01000318.1:0-43521 GCA_019593645.1 Akabosia matsudoensis
TATTTTTGGATATTTTTTTAACAGTCTTTAAAAAAATTCTTCATCATGTTCAAGGTTCTGTTAGTTTGACAATGAATTTCAATTTCAAAACAATTTGTGAAAAACACTCGTGGACCTTCCTCCTCGCTCTAATTACAAGATTTTCAAGGTTGTTTATGTTTCCTCTTCAATTTCAGCTCAAGTATTGACCAGCTCAACCATAAACTCAGCCTGTGGCAGGACTTCGAAGTGCAAAAAGAGAAATGCTTGGACTGGTTGAAGGAATCGGATACCCGCCTCCACGCAGTTGATCTTAAACCTGACCTGCCCACAAAAACCGAACAGCTAAACGATCTCAAAAAACTTCAAGGCGAGGTCCGAGCTCGAGAGCTGGAGGTAGATGCGATTTCCGAACTTGCGCTCAATCTTCAAAAGCAAATTGTAGCAACGCGAATGTCATCCGCGTCCACATCTGAGCTAACCATTAAATACCAACAAGTCTCTCACAAAGTTAAAGAACTTACTAATAAATGGCAAGGTTACGTTGGCACTCACCAAGATTTTGACGCACAAATCGCGGAGTGCTCAAGGTGGCTAGGAGAAATCAGAGAAAAACTTTCATACTGTGCAGATCTAAGTGCATCATCTCAAAAAGATTTAGAAGTGAAGCTAGGCACTGTCCATGATCTGCTCCTGTACAAAGACGAAGGCTATGCCAAAGTACAATGTGTAGTAGAAACAGCTCAATCTGTCTTAGCGAATACCGCTACAGCAGGACATCCAGCGATTAATGAAGCCCTTAAAAAGCTTCAAGACGACTGGAGCGTTCTCGCTGCCAGAATGGTTGAAACTAAGAATCAATTGGACGAGAGCATTCATCGATGGTCAGGCTTCCTTGAACAAATCCATCAACTAGGCAAGACAGTGGACTACTTGGAAACGTTGTTCAAGGACGTATTCCATTTCCAAACGACTTTACCCGAAAAACGAGCACAATTAGAGACCATTCGCAATCTGGAAGAAAAAATTATTTGCGAAAAGCTAGAAGTAGACAGCCTCAAAAGCAAAGCATCTGAAATGGTAGCAAGTGGCCAGCAAGGACAAGCTGCGTTCCAAGCTCAGGAGGTTCTTAAGCGATTCGACTTAATTTCTTCTGAAGTCAAACGGCTCCGAAATGAAAGAGAAGAGCAGTTCAGAGACCACAAAGCTTATCAAGAATGTCACGATGAGCTTCAAGGATGGCTCAACCGTGCTCGGGAAAAGATTCCATCCTCTGGCCAACGTAGCCTGGGCGACCGTCTCTATGACGTGGAAACCGCGGGAAGCACACTGACTGGACTAATGAACAAAAAGGCACAGGGCAGTTTACTCCTAGAAAGACTCCAGCAAAGTGGAGAGGTCGCTATGGCATCCACATCGGAACCCGGGAAAGAGATAATCAAAGGAGAAATCAAAGCAGCCAATGACAACTTTGAAAAGTTATTCAAAGAAATCCAACAGCAGAAGGACGGGTTGGAGAATACCATGCTCAAACTACGGGACTGGAAGGAAGAATACGAACGATTATCAGACTGGCTACAGCAATGTGAAATCCTTATCAAAGCTGCTAAGACAACCCTTGTCGCCAATCTAGACGATAAAAAGAAACAAGTCCAGGACATGCACGAAGTCATTGCGAAGTTGGAAACGGGCAATGCTCAAATTGAAAAGTTCAATGAAGCAGCGTCCGGTCTGCTATCCAGCCAGCTTGACTCTTATGTGAGCACGCAACTGAGAAACCTGAACAGCCGTTATCAAGTGCAACTTAACATGGGAAAAGATGTTTTAAAGAAGGTCGAGGCGAACTATGACCAGCATCATCAGTTCTTGACAAGCTTGGAAAAAACTCAGCAATGGATTCAAAACGCTCGTGATGTGATTAGCGAGTGTGGCCAGAGTTCAAGCTCGGATAGGAGCAAAGACAGGCTCCAGGCAAACCTTGCGAAAATCCAAGATTTAGTAAAACGCCAAGACGAAGGTCAGAATTTAGTGCATGCAACAGTAAGCTGGGGTGAAAAGTGCTTGCGAAACACTCGTTCTGACGGTCGTGATACTATAAACGATCAAATCAAAGATATTCAAGCGGAATGGGACAGAATTGTGAAGAAACTTGCTAGCACAAAGGTTTCCTTAGAAACTAGTATGCTGCAATGGGCTGACTACAATTCAAGCTATTCTCAAGTCTCCCAATGGATTTCCGACAGGGAAGCAAAACTACAAAAAGTTGCTGAGCAAAAGTCGACGAGGGGCAAGAAGGGCCACCCTACTCCTGGAATGAGCTCTATCTCCATTGGTGACCGAAAGGCTACATTGCGAGCGACAAATACAATCGTCCAGGACATTGTCAGTCTGGAGCCCATGATTGAATCGGTAACAAGTAAAGCTGGTAATTTGATGCAAGCTGCTCCAGCTTCTGAGATTAGCTCCAAATACCAAAATCTTACCAAACAAGCGCAAGAAATGTATGCAAAACAAAAGGAAATGGTGGAACAACACCAAGCTTTTGTTGACCACGCAAATGAGTTCATGGCATGGATGAGAAGCGTGAAAGAACGGTTGGGGAAAATAAGCGAACCTGTTGGAGATAAAGAAACTCTCTCAGGGAAAATTACTCAACTGAAAGTTCTCCAATCAGAGGTGCCGGAGGGACAAAAGAAGCTGGAAACAGCTCTTGCCAAGGGAGTACAAGCATGCAGCGTTGTTGGAGACGAGGACAGAGAACTTATTGAGGAAGAAGTTGCTGTTCTCCAAGAAGAGTTTGATAACTACACCGAGTCCTTGAACAAAACCCAACAGCTACTTGAAGTTGGTTTGGTCCGATGGAAGGAATGGGAGGATCAATATGGAGAAGCGGAAGAATGGATAACTAAGACTGAACTGGAAGTAAAGTCCTTCCAACAATTGCACAATAGTCTAACAGAAAAGAAAAATGCCCTGGAGCAATTCCAGCTGCAACTCCAAACAATTTTCGACTGGCAGAAAGAGTTGGACAAGTTGAATCTCAAGGCTCAACTTCTGTTGGAAACATGCGCCGACTCACGTGTAAGCAATGCTGTTACTCAAATGGCAACTAAGTTTAACGCTTTGCTGAGTCTGGCCAAGGAGGTCATCCGAAGATTAGAACTACACTATCAAGAGCACCAACAACACAACGCCCTGTACCAAGAGTGCCAGGACTGGATCGACAGGACAAGGGAAAAGCTTACTCACATTTCCGATATTAATTACAATTTGAATGATGTCAATAGCAGGCTCCAGTCTGTAAAAGGCCTGAAGCAAACGCTAGAACAAGGTCAGAATAAACTCAGATATGCTCTTGAGCTTAAGGAGAAAGTGATGCTAACCAGTGAACCAAATGGCGCCCAGAAAATCCACGAGGACACTGAGTTGCTTAAACAAGAGTTCGAGAAGCTCATGAATGACATTCAAGAAACACGGCAAAAGCTAACAGCCCGAGCAGCCCTTCTGGAAGACCTAGAGAAAACTGATAAGGTGATGCAAGATTGGTTGCAAGAAATTGAACTAAAAATTAATGTGAGTGAAGCAAACCAATATGTCGACCTAAGTGAAAAGCGGGCCTCCCTTGAGAAACTGAAGGGAATCGAAAAAGAAGTGGCTTCACAAGCTGACATGCTCGCCAAATTAGAAGCAAAGATTTCAGAAGTCCCAGACTTGCCAAGGGACCCATACAATAGTACATTTGTTCGGTATGAGTTCATTAAAACAAACTTAGAAGGACATATTCAAAGGCTTCAAGGGATTGTCCAAGAGCATGAAAACTACTGGCAACTGTACAACGACACTGCCGACTTTCTCCGCAAGTTGCGTGTCGAGTTGCAGCAATATTCTGATTGCCATGGAGAGAAAGCAGATACGTCCGCGAAGCTGAGCAAGCTCGCCCAAGTCGAGAGTAGCTTGAAGAAAGGCGACGATATGGTGAAGGCAACGAAAGAAAGCAGTCAAAAAGCTATGCAAACTACGTCTGCGGATGGGAAAGACGCTATTATTCAGCAATGTCATCAGCTCCAGTTTGATCTAGATGAATTGAATGGATCCTACAAGGAGCATCAAAAGTCATTCAAAAAATGTCTCGAAGTCTGGGATAGTTTTGAACAGAGCTACAACAAAGCAAACAAAGAGGTTTCTGAAAAGGAAAGGCGGTTGAAATCGGAGCCAACTGAGTATGAAAAGGCTACTCCAGAAGATCTTGAACGATGCAAACGTTTAACCGCAGACATTACGGGAATTAAAATGCTGGTTGAAGAGCTAAGCGACCAATGTGAAGTCCTTATGGAGTACAGCCAGTGCCCTAGAGTTCGGGACACAACTGTCGAGCTTCAGACCAGGTACTCCGCATTAGTTGTAGGTGTCCAGGGCTTGTTCTCCAAGATACAAAAAAGCTTGTCAGACCACACTGATTTTATCAAAGAAAAGAATGAGCTTGATGCATGGTTGACCAGAGCGGAAGGAACTATTCAAGATTGTAAGGGAACAGGAGACGAGGCTTCAACACGTGATAAAATGGAAACTTTACAGATGGTTTCGACGAGGTTGACAGAAGGTCAGCATCTGCTGAATACCTTGCAGGAATCGTTTGCCCGAGTGGTTACAATTATTCCAGCCGAGCAGCAGGATAGCATGAGAGACGATGTGACAAAACTGCAGGAGAGATGGGAAAGGTTAAATATTGATCTGAAGAATGCCATTTCCGACCTTAAAGAAGCTTGCCAGCGCTGGGATGACTTTAAAGAAAACTGTTCAAGGTTCCAAAACTGGTGTAGTTTCACGAAGGAAATGATCAATGACATTCCTCCATCCAGGGGAGAGCTTGGTGACATGAAAACCATGCTTGAACGGTACAAAAACATTGAAAGTGATATTACCTCGCAAAAGTCCGAGTTGGAGGCATTGCGAGCGGAAGCTCAACAGTTGGCAAGTTGGGCAGGAGTCCAAACAGTGGTTTTCACTGTGAATGAGCTCGACCAAAAGTGGAGTGAGCTGGATGCAACTATCCAACGACTTCAAGCCCAACTTCAAGAGGAAATCAAT
Organism: Akabosia matsudoensis; assembly: GCA_019593645.1. Taxonomy (NCBI): domain Eukaryota; kingdom Metazoa; phylum Arthropoda; class Collembola; order Entomobryomorpha; family Paronellidae; genus Akabosia; species Akabosia matsudoensis. Next base: position 5,068 of record VICI01000318.1, read on the forward strand.
GAATACAGCGACTACCACAACGCCCTACAAGAGACTGAAAAATGGTTGCTAACTACTTCCTTCCAGTTGATGGCTCATAACAGTCTGTACATTACGAACAGAGAGCAAACTTTAGAACAGTTGGCACTCCATGACAACCTTCTTGACGAAATTCAAGCTTATCAAGGGACTTTGGACGATGTCAGTTCCAAAGGACACCGTCAAATTAGCCGCTACGTTAGCTCCATTCCAAGTATCGAGCACACTATTTTGAGACAGCTTAAAAATGTCCAGGACAGCTACGAGTCTCTCCTGCACACTGGAATCCAAATTAAAAAGAGGTTGGTGGAGTCTCTCGCCAAGTTCCAAGAGTACGAGGATACCTTGGAAAGCATTCTGAATAATTTGGATGTTCTCGAACCGGAAATCCAAAATACAATGAGCAGCCCAGTAGAGAGCATTGATGCATCTGTTGGAAAACTAGATTACATACGAGTAAGTTGAGGGGTTTACTAACATACATAAATGCTTGCAAATAACTGATTAATTTTGATTTTCTTCAAATGTTCCAAAAAAAGGGAGTGCACAACAAGCTTCAAGGAGAAAAGAACAGGCTAAGTCTAGCTGTGCAGGCTTGTGAAGCAGCAACCGCGTCGCTGTCTCGACCTACAAGTCCACAGGAAGCTATCATGCAACCTATTCCAGACAAAGAACTTCTTGTCAGGGCCAGACTAGAGGACCTTATTGACCAGGTATGTTTTGTTGCTTCTAAATCTGCTCCTTTCTTTGTTTTCGTTTCACTGTCATGAGTTTCTAACCACGTTTTGATTTTTTGTTGAGTTTACCAATAAAATTGCATGCATTTTCTTTTGTTTTCGCACAAAAATTGCATTTTCAAGCGTTCGCAAAGTCAATTGGAGCAAGCCGTTGACAAAAGTGAACCTGAACAGGAAGAAGAAGAAATTGTGAAAGTCAAGCGTGTTGAGGCTTTATTGGGACAAGCACCCACGCAAGGTGCTATGAGCAGGATTGATGATATTTGTAAACGGGTAAGACACGACTAATGCGCTGCACGTTTTGATTTTTGTTTTTTTTTTTGTGATTTTACGTAACATTCATCATAAAGAGGTAACTACAGCCATTTTATCGTGAATGGTGCTTGTGTTTGCTACAGATTCAAACGCAGATGACAGAATTGTCATCCGCAAGTTTGGAATTGGAGGAAGTAAAAGCGAACAAGGACGCCATCAATAGATGGGTGGAAGAAGCCACTGGTAAACTGAAAGAGATCCAAAACCGTCCCGCAAAACTACGCCCTGACACAGCTCAAGTGGAAATGAACCATTTACAAGATATTCGACAAGGGGTTGCTGACCGCTTACTACAGCTTCATGAAATTGAAGCCCAGGAGGGGTCAATAATTCAAGGTAGATACTTGCCTGACCTACAGCAAAAACTGAATCGGCTGGACCAAGACGTATCGTCGATAATCGATAGTCGATTGGGTGTCCACGCCAAGATCACTGACTACAGGACTCTGGTAAACAACACACAAGCATGGCTTGATGGATTTATGACTAAACTGGAGCCTCTCGAGAAAGGCTCAGGCTTACCATGTAAAGCTAAGGTGGAGCAGATCGCATACATCATCACTGAGTTTGACGAAGGAACTCCGAGGTTAGAGGAAGTCAAAAGTACAGCACAACAGATTATGAGCTCCATTAGCAACGTTGATGCAAATATGGTCGAAGAACAAATGAAAGCGTTGGAGCGTCGCTTTGGTGAAATCAAAAAGCGAATCCAGCGAAAGCAACAAATCCTGGAAACAGCTCAGAAGAGCTATTCAGATTTCTGCAATGATTTGGACATATGTCAACAAGACACTCAAAAGAAGAGAATCGCACAGGTTCAAGGCAGTAAAATTGGTTATGAAGTACCACCAGCAGAGTTGATGTTATCTGGAACAAAAGCAAACTTGAAGGATTTAGAAAGCCAACAAGCTGTTCTAGGTACTCTGGATAGACGACTGACCACATTGCAGCCTGAGTTGGAAGATGCTGAAATCCGAGAGGCGGAAGAGAAGCTTCAAAAAGTTATTCAAGAGCAGGCTGACCTTTGCGAGCAAATGCGAAAGCAAGTGACTTCCTTGCATGATGCTTTACAACTTCGTAAAAAGTTTATGGACAAAGTTGAAGCTCTGCGGGTATATGCCAAGAGGCAGTCAGCCGAGATCTCAGAAATACATACCATTCCATTATTGTCTGCAGACGTTGAAAAGCGAATGGCTGTGTTGAAACGCCATGAAAATGCTGTCCGGGACTATCAAGACAGCCAACTTGTTGAGGTGAAGAGAGACGCGGCAAGTCTAGAGAAAGACTGTGATCCCGAGCAAGCTCGAAAATTGGCCCAGCTTATGTCTGACCTGTCTTCAGGTATTGAATCCATCTTTACCAAGGCAGCTAGCCAGCAAACCATTCTTAGCGAGGCTCTGAAGAAGAGAACAGAGTTTGAAGAAGACTATTCCAAGTGTCATAATTGGTTGCAGGAAGCAGAAACATCAGTTTCCTCGGACGTAAAAGGTTCCTCCAATATTAATGTTCTTCATGAACAACTCAGCAAGTATAATAAGTTGCAAGAGCAGGCCCAGCAACTAAATTCCCAAATTCAATCCGTTATTGAAAAGGGAAAGGCACTCGTTCCATCATTGAACGAGCCAGACCGCCAGATTTTACAAGACAAGCTTAGCAATTTGACAACAAAGCTGGGCATTCTGTCTGGAAATATTAACGAAAAGGTCGGAAGTATTTCAGGAGCAATCAATGATCTCCAGCATGTTTCTGGGATCGTCCAGGAGAATGCTATGTACTTAAACCAGCTCAAGGCAGATCTGTCCAATTTGAATCGTCCTGTAGGCAGCGCAATTGAAGATTCTCAGGGTCTTTTGTCTGCGTATGAAAAGTTGTTGAATGACCTTAAGGGTTATCGCCATAAACTTGAGTCATCGCCATTCCACTCCAGTCTTCGCGGAAACGAAGAGCTCCGGGGTTTGATGAAAGAACAAGATGACTTGGCAGCTCATATTGAAGCTCAAATTACTCGGCTACGACATCTTTTGTTGCTCCAACAACAATTTATGAGTCTTGTAACCGAAATTACCAATTTTATCGTGAAATACACTGAAGTTGTCAAGGAAATAGAGAAAAGTGGAACTACTGTTGAAGATCGAATTAAGAAATACGATGATGTCATTCACCGCATTCAGGAGTGCGAGGCTATGCTTGCAACTGCAGTAGATAAAGGAGGGCTAATAGCTGAGGAGGGGACTACTGCAGATCGTAACGCGATTACAGAGCAACTTCAGTCATTAAAATTACAGCTGCAAGGTCTGCGGCGAACAGTCGAGAATAAAAAGGCTGAGCACGAGATAACTTTGGCTGAGCATAAAAAGTATGCAAAAGACCTGGATGGTGCAATTTTATGGCTCCATGAGAAGGAAGTTATGATAAAGTCACGGCCCTTATTACAACGTGCTCCTATGTCCGTGGATATGGAGCTGAGGAGACACGAAGACTTGAACAAAGAGGTGACACAAAAGTTGAATGTCATTGAAAATATAGAGGAAGCTTTAAAACATGACGATGGTTTGCCCCCATCACTGATTGAGAAACTTAGCGAAGGTCGTGTTCTTCTTAAAACTCTGCCCCAAGAACTAGCCCAACGAAATCAGTATTTAACAGAGAACAAGGAACTTCGGCAACAGCATGAAAGTCAAATGGACGGCCTGACAAAGTGGGTAAAGGAAGCGAGGGGAAAGCTGAACGCAAAAGAAGTTGGAGTGGACTTTGATAACATCATGCAAGAAGTACAAGACCACAAGGCGTACTTCAACGGAAATGAGAAACAAATTTTTGGTCAGCTTCAAGCCGTGAAAGGTGTGGTAGACCGGATATGGCCGAGCTTGTTAGTTCCAGAGCAAGAAGCTTTGAGTAAAGAGCAAGAAGACCTTCATGAAATGGTCCATAACACGTTCAACAGTGCAAAGAGTATGCAAGCCAAGCTAGAACAGAACGTGACCTTGTACAAAACGTATCTAGACTTGTTGAACATTGTTCAAGTTGCCATTTCCAAAGCGGACATGCCTGAGGAGCCAGCTACATCCCTGAACGCACTCAGAACGAACCTGGCAACGGTCCAAAGTGCATACACCAACATGCAGAATCAGCAAGTGGAAATTGACAATCTCAATGAAAGGGTAAAATCAATGGAGAAAAATGCCAGTCATGAAAGTCGACAAAGGCTCCAGACTCAGATGAACTCGATCAACGGAAAAATGGGGCGAGTGTTTAGCCAACTTGGACAGCCGGAAAGATGCACTGTCACGGTTGGTAACGCAATGGGAACAGTGTGAGACCCTTTGGCAAGACTTTGAGTCTGGGTTGTCTGCAGTGGAAGAGCATTTCTCGCAAATTGATCCATCCATTCGAAGCCATCAACAACTGCAAGAAACCCGAGCGGCTTTGAATGTCATTTTAAACGAAGCTAAACAGTTGGGAAATACACACCGAGACTTGACTTCACTATTCAGAGTTTATCTTGAAGCATTTACAGGTGACCTCAGACATTTGCTACAGTGCGCTTAAGTCGAAATTAGAACATCTTTCGACGCAGTACACAACGTAAGTACAATACAGACATTTTTTTTTCTCATTTCATGACGATACTTTTTTAATTAGGCATCCTGCCAAAATTGCATGCTTTTGAATTGAATACGAGCCAGTTATCTTTTGTCACATGATGTGCATTCCATGTCAAGAGTAAACAAAAATCGTAAAAGGGGAAGGTCAAACAAGTCATTATTTATGTTATTTTGTGTAAACTTTAATCTAGCGTTGTCAGCTTGCTTGAGGACAAGCTCCAATGGCTCACAAACCAAGGCCAGTACCTGGAGGAAATTGACCGGAAAATTGAAGATTACCAAAAGCTCCTTGACAACACTGACAGTGAAATTCAGAAAGTCAACCCGTACGATAAAGATCACGACGGAGTTGAAAGAAGAATTGCGGTATGTAGTATAGCATCCTACCATGCCAGATATTAATAGATAAAATAGTAGACATGAAAATAAACATGTCAAATGATATTTTTATATTGAAAATAGGAGCTGAAAGGTAAAATAAAAGCTGCAACGGGTGACATTTCCACCTTTAGTACACAAATCAAAGACAGATTTTCATCGCTCAAGCAAGTCCTGCCCACGTCCATCTCTAAAAATGTATCAAACTTGGAGTTGGAAGTGGAAAAGATTTCATCCAACTTGGACGATAAAGAGAAAGAAGTACGGCGAGCCCGGTCTCTCGTAACCGACTTCCATAAGGATATTGACGCCATCGGGAAATGGATTTTGTCTGCGGAGGAGCGTCTCCAAAACCGCGGCAGTGAACCTCAACTTATGAAGGAGGCATTGCAGTCACTGGGTAACGAACTCCCACAAATTATGGACCAAATGGATAGAGCGAAGAAAGCTAGCGCGGTTATTATTGAGAGAGTCTCAGACCCCAAGGAGCGAGACAAAGTGAAAAACTCTGTGGAAAGTACAGAGTCCCAGTTGCTCCAGATCAAGGCTGCTATTGAAGAGCGAAGAATGAAGATTGGGGAAAGTTTAGACTCGTGGGATAGATTCCTTCAGCTGTACGGTCAAGTTATGGCATGGGCCGAGGAAAAACAGCAGTTTATGAAGGAGCCTATTCAACTTTCCTCGTTACCGGAAACTCGTCAAAAGCTCAATGCATATGTGGTAAGTAATTGAGAACATGGCTTCGGAGGAGTGAAACCCAAGTTATCTTTTAGCACGTGAATCTATACTCATTTTTAATTCAATTAGTTATTTGACATCCCCACTTGTGTTCAATTTGTTGTGAATATTGTGGCTTGAATCAATACAAGGATTTTACATGGATATCTCTATTTTGCAGATGGCAGTGAAAAGTCTGAAGACAGTTGGTAAGCAATTGAGTGAAATGGGCAAGGAAATTGATCGCGTCGCCCTCATTTCCAGTGCTTCCCCTCTCCATGAAAAGCTCGATGAGGCTGAACAGGCCAAGACTGATATTGAAAGCTCACTTCTTGAAAGGGTATTGTAACTATTGCTAATAACAATAATATTTTTCTCGCCTATTTTTGCATTCATCTCAAGTACGTGTCAGCTCGGACACGTCAGAGTCCTTCGTCCGTTCCAGCCGTTCGCTCTTAAACAATGATGGCTGTAGGATTATAAATAATCTGATGTTTCATATTCTCTTTTATAACCAGAACTCCCTAATCCAAGAAACTGCCGAGGAATGGGAGCAATGCGAGAGAAAGTTCAAGGAAGCGCAAAGTTGGCTCGACAAGTCGAAACAGGCTTTGGAAAATCCAGCTATTAAAAGGAAGCCGCTCCGTGATCAATTAGCAGCTCGTGAGAAGCTCCTGGCGGATGTTACCGTTCAGCGAACCAAAATTGGTCTGGCATTAGAAAAACTTCAGGTGAGAGTCCCGACACTTCCCAAAATAAGTGTAACAGATGCTTGTGAGATGAAATGAATTTGACATTTTATATGATATCTTTGTCGCAAACTATTTCAATAATCTTTTACGATTATGACGGTCCAAACCCGCCCTGTAAACAGATACTATGCTTGCCAGAAAAACGATACAGAAATCCCACTCGTCAAAGTATCATAAAAAGCTGTTTCCTCTTGTGTGAAACTCGTCATGTGGAATTGAATACAGTTTTTATTCATAAGGTTTTTTCAATGTCAAACAAATTATTTTTATTTTCCTACAGGTTCACTTTAAAGCTGGGATTGGTGGAGATCCAAATGTTGAAAGAGAACAAGCCGAGTTACAAAAAGCATTAGACACATTCGGAAACGAACTCAAGGCGCAGTGCAGCGCACTAGAGTCATCTGTGTCGCAAATAGATGGTCTGCAAGAGGTAACCTTTATTCCTGTTCCAAAACAAGAATATTCTTCATTCTGTACATGCCCGCATGTAATTTTAAGTCACGCTCCCTCAGCTTGCCAAATTTTCCTTATTTTGTAAACAAAAGCATTAAAACCCATCGATGTTAAGTAGTTTCTTAATGATACCGTATCCTGTAAGCTATACGCATATAGCCCTCTGCACTCGTATTTAATTTTAATCATGTTCTTGTTAATCTTCACCTTGTTATGCTCGTCTTACCTTAGGAGGTACAGCAGTTGCGAAGTCACATGATGGCTGCGGAACAGCAACTCAGAACCGTGTCAAGTCCCGCTTATCTTACAAACGAAAGAGACAGAGCAGCATCGGAACAAGCGGTAAGCAATCTTGGAACAGATATTACGCTATTACGTGCTTATCGTCCTACCGTTATTTATTCCGCTTAGATTTTCTGTTTCTTTATGTATAATCTTGGTAGCAAATATCTTTCCTATTAATCACAAAAGTTTGTCTCTTCGTGTGCCGTAGAAATAGAATACTATGCAACGATATATTTTTTTAAAAGTAGTCACAACCTTTTTTGCACTAGTAGTAGAGCTGTAGTATTTTTCTAAAGCTAATTGCTAGTAAATATTTTTGGCATTATTGATGCTAAAGCTTAATGGTGCGCCAATGGCGCTTTTTTGCTATGCTTTTGGTGCATTTTTTTATCTAGTTCATCAAACATTAAATACGCTATAATGATATTCTGCTTTACGCGTGGAACGTCATATAAATCAGACGACTGCATACGCTAAAAAGGCATATAAATTTGATATATGGGGAAAGATAGAAATCGTTACTTTGATACTCTTTTAACACCATGGCAAACTAAAATTCATATTAAAGCATACAATACCTAAAGGGGAAAAACAAGTATGCTGCATAGTTGCATAAATATTATTGCTGCTCAACAAAAAATGTCGGTAAAAGCAGTTATGGAGTAGTCTATAGACACATAATCATGTAGATGTAGCTACCTAAAAATAATTCTCAGAATGCAACGATACACCTTTTTTCTGGTTAAAACTGCCTGACTGCTCACGATGCCAGAAAAATAAAACGAAAATATGGAATATTATGAGTCTACATGGAGAACATTTTTGAAACGATTTTTTTTTTTGTTTCAAAAATTGGACGTACACCAGAGAAGTTAGTGTGACGAAAAAAAGAGAAAATCATTTGCGCAACACACAAAGGCGCACAGAGACATAGCAGGTTTCTTGTGTGGAACGAATAGTTTTCATGCATCAACATTAAAGTGAAGACGTGTGTTTAAAACTGTTGTGTTTGGAATGAGCAAGCCGAGCAAAAGGGAAGAAATAGTTCTAAAATTATCTTTTTAGGCGATTCAGTTATGTCTATGTACTTCTGATAGGAAACAATGAGATGCTTCGGGTAAAACTTGAAGATATAAATAACTACCAAATCTTTCATATCTTCACTACTATATTGCTATTAAGCATGTTGAGTCATTAGTCATTGTAGCGGGCTGCTAGTATACTATCGCCATAAAAAAAATAATTGGCAATTTAAACAGATTTTGAACACAGCATGGAGTACGTAATAATACGATACTACTAGAGTGTAGGAATTTCAAAAACGCATTTCGTAGAACGGCCTAGACTGTTGAGTGAAGGTCCGCACTAGAATAACATAAAAGATGATGCAACCACCAAGTGAAAACAGGCCGCTCGGGTTACAGAATGTGTATAAAGAAAGAAAAACAATAATAGTAATGAGGATATTCAATGCTACACCAAAAGTGTGCAATCTCCGGATACCCTTCAACTGTTTCGCTAAAATTTACTTGAAGATTTAATGAAATAGGAGGGAATCATTTCACATTTAGGATAATAATAACAGTGATACATTTTGTTGGTATAAAGTTTGTGTTGTACCAACTTTCTTTGGCTGTTTACTTAACCCACACACACACACACATGAACATACCGAAGCCCAAAAAGAAAAGTTTTGCGAAATGAGAATGTGATATGACAATAAAAGCAATGGAAATAGACTACATGTCATTTAGAATTTCGCTGAATGGTTTTGTAGAAAGGACATTGCTTTCAGATAAAGTTTCTTTGAGGCATAGCTTAGCAATGAACATCGTAAAGAAAACATTAAAATTGGCGAATGACGAGATTGTACTCTCTATGCGTCAACTGGTTTTACATTCCGAGCCAATGTTTACACGGTTAAAATAAGCATCGTGATTGCCTTCATGCAGGTAAAACTGGTGATTAAACTTGTCTGATGAACAGGGTATTAGGAAAAGATTAGATGATGAGGTCTAAAGCAAACAAAGAATGAAATGATGAAGGCGAGCTGTTTTTCATCAAGAAAAGGTGAAGGTACATGCAAAAGCACGTGTAATTAGGCCTAAAATTTAATCAAGATTTTCTCATTTTCCCTGCAACCCACAGACTGGCGTTGTTTATATTCTGTTGAAAACTGATCTATTTCAAGAATGGCTTTTTCTCGGATAGTGCTCATTGCAGACGAAATGAAAACACACCACTCATTTCATTTTGATTACACTGTTTTACATACAGATGTACAGACAATCTATTCAAAAAAACCATGACATCCACCATGTAACACTGTTCACTCGGTAAAACATGCTCGCTTTTTTGGCTTGAGCCAAAGAAAATAGTTTTTAAAACGTAGCTATTTTAGGCCTAGAGCAATAGTAAAGTTTTGGTTGATGAAATGTAGCGATTTAGAAGTTTTTTGTCCAGTCCAACCCACCACTTCAAATTCCGCAAATTTTTCAAAACTCTCTATGAAAACCGAAATGTCTCGTTGGAAGCGATTAGTGCGAAACAGAACCTTTTTTCTTTTGTCCATTGTTTTCGTGACTGCGTTGCTTATATAGAGGACTAAAAATGATCTAGAACATAAGAAAACCTTGAAAACCCCATTAATAACGTTTCCGTTTCCGCGTCCCTGTGAAATTTAAGCACAAATATATTTTTACAAAGATGTAGATCAGTCGCATTGTAAGAACAAAAATGGGACTACTTTCGAAAACGATTGTGTTTTGTCCTGCGTATTTTTTCCGAACCCTCTGCAATTCTCAAGCCTATTTGTGAAATCTTCATGTGATTATCATAACTATGTAATTATTATAGGCGAGAAAATAAAAAAAGAAAACGGTTTCGTGTTGGCCATATTGTTTAAATATACCCTGCAAGAATGAGGAGAAAAACGAAGGTAGCTGTACAATCTATGCTTTCATTCATGAAACGTGTACATGATTTGAATACGAAAGGAAATTACGTTTTTTTGTGGATTCTTGGCGTTCTTTGCAGAAGTTTTTTTTTTGCGTTTCAATGACGTGGTATTGATGACGCTGTCAATATTTTTGTGTGGTTTTTTGGATTTGTTTGTTGATTGAAAAATATACACATAATATTAATATTATGCATAGTGTATGCAATGTGTGCAATACTTTATGAGTCTAACTATACAATTTTTTGAAGAAGATTCCTCTAAACATGAATTGAAAACGTTTGTTGTGCCTGATGTTGTTTACAGACTGAAAATGTTCTTTTTTCTCTCGATTATCACGGTCATTCTTCTAACAATATAGTCAAGCAAGCGAAAAAAATGTGCAAAAGTTTTTTTTTTTCTGCAAGTACTCAACTCAGCTAAAGCAAGCAAAAAAGTGGCACATGAGAAGTAGTAGCAGTAGCCTACATACTTTATTCCATTCCATTTCGATTTCGCTTCCATTTCAATGCCTCCATCTTGCCGTTATTTTATTGAACATAACACAGTTCTCTTTCCTTTAGCTTCAAGTGATATTTCTTACTTTAAAAAAGGAACATGAACTAGAAAAAGAAAAGACTGAGGAAGCCAGAGAAAACAAATCTTGTTTCTCTTCATCTGCCACAACTACTTGTTATGAATTGAAATTGGCCAAGTTGAGAGGAACAAAGTAGTGAATAATCCATGGGATTGTATTTTCTGTTATGCTCGGCTACTGCTCCTTTTCTCTCGGTTTATACGTACTTTGTACCGATCTATTATGATTATTTTGTGTGCCATGGCGATGGGATGCGAACACAACCAATAATATCTCCTATCCCTGAAAAAAAAAACTCACGAGCCATCTTGACTCATTCATTGAAGAAAAAAAACTCTTTGAGTTTTTCTTAAGACTTTCTTTATTTCATATATATTGTACGTGTTTACACATGATAATATCAAGTTTACAACATCTACTTTTTCTATTACGACTCCGTGTTTTGCACTTTGTTTCGGATGAGAATGTGTTTGAAAATACTTTCAAGTTGATCTTGTTTCGTGTTTGGTTTTTGCCTTGGATTTTTATCTAGACTGTAGACGTGTTTCCCCATCTAAGAACGTGTAAAGTTAATGTTGTAGAACAACAGCCACTACCAAAAAAAATCCCTTGTAGACTTATACACTTGATACAAGATTTAACGAGTGTGGCTATAATACACGTAGCACTAGCAGAAGTTTATACCATCCAACTTGATACTAAAAATGAACACAGTTCCTCTCCTACCTTTTAAAAAGAGTTGTCGTTTTCTTGCTGCGTAAATACATTATAATGCTGGCTACTCATTCATGGCGTGTTTTTCTTCTTTTTTGAGTACTTTCCAATCTTTTGAAATTGTTGAGAGTGGTATGAAATGAGGAGGAAGGAAGAGGAAAATCTAGCTTCTAATTTTGGATATTGGATGTGTCTCTGTTTCTTTTTTATATTTTGCTCGTCATCTCCCCTGAAAAAAAATGTTTTCCTCCCTGTCGTCATGTTTCCATCGTAATGACATGAATCGTCCTTCCATCGCCATACAACCTTTCAACGTTCTACACTCAAAATAAACCCTGCATCAAACAAATCAACGGTTTTCGCTCATCACATTCTACTCCGTACCTTCATCCGAACACTTGCTTCTTTAAAAAAAAAAATGTTGGCGGAAATAAACGGGTTGGATATGTGATTGCACAAAAAAATTGTACAATTTTTTGGTGCAGGCTTTGAGGGAAAAACTGAAAGCGATTCAGAGCAAGATCGCATCCAAAAATGAGCGTATTAAGTTGCTCATGGTTTGCGGGCCAGACACACCAGCCTCCTCAGCAGTTGCACCACTAGCACTGCCAATGTCCCGATCATCGTCTAGTTCTACTGTTTGTGCAGAGCTTCCAACAGAGCCTTCCTCAGCAGCTTCAACATGTTCGACAACATCTTTCTTCTCGACCTTCTGGTGAATGTTGTTAATCAGTGAGAGAATATTTTTCAAGATACGTATGAATGTACTGATCAAGAATGATTTTATGATATTCCTTTTTTCTATTACGCTTCTCCTCTTTAACACAAATCATCATGGTGAGAAAATCAATGTGAGTGTAAAAGTGAAAGTTTTAACAGAGCACCGTACCACACATGCTTTTTTAATGGTTATGAACAAGTATTTTTACTGTAGACACAAGATACGAACGAATGCATATTATATATATATTAATTTGTAGTAATTAACGTAAGTGGTAGCTTATGAAAAGAAATATATGATTTCAGGATACTCTGTTTTTTCTGTTCTTTTATTTTTGGACGGTAACATTAAATTGTATGCATGCATGATGACTTTTGTTGATCATTCCACCACGGATCACACGTAAAACAAACAAAAAACTGTGACATGTCGTCGCCCCAAAACTATTTACTCTATTAATTTAATATTCTAGAAGTAAATATTGAGTAAGTGAATTGGCCAGAAACAAACAAGAATGTTTTGTAGCTTGTTTCTGCAACTGTTTGATTGTATTATTGCCTGTTTGTCTGGTTGTTGGTTTTTGGGAGAAACACAAGAAAAAAAGGAGATAAAATGCAAAGTAACGTTTTGTTGCAAGTTTTATTTATTTATTAAGTTACACTGTTTTCGCCACACATTCCCGTTCTTGGCACGCATCCATCCATAAGAGCACGGGAAATTTCATGGAAAAGTTATGGTTGCAATGTATACGTTTTCATACGTCGAAATAGATTGATTTTTACCGTACGGAGCAATATTATGTGGGACTAAATTCTTTTGGGTTTCCGGAGAAGAAAAGGATCAAAATCGATGGCACGTTGGAGGACAATAAAATGTGTGGGTTAGGTTTTTCGGCAATAAATGGCTTTTCGGATTATGATGATGAGGATAATAGCACAACTGTTTATACGGATAGTCTATTAACTGTATGGATAGTAGGTTTCCGCTAGCATTTTTGTTCTTAACGCCGAAAAGATGCAATGAAAAGGTGGTTTTCTGGTTCAATATCTACTGCCTAAAGTATAGTGGATTAACTTTTTTATGCTTTTCCTGCATTTAATTTGTCTTAAAAGCTAAAGGGAAAGCTACAAAGAATGAAAATAGCAAAGGGAAAGCCAATTTGATCTGTCTTTTAGACAGATTCTAGAATAAAAGGAATTGTAAAAAGTTTCTTCCGTGCTTGGGAAAGAGGAAAATTGTTTCTCCACTTGTACGTTGTCTCTCATTTGTCTGGCATTCGATGTGAATGAAGTGACTGGGTAACCATGAAAACAGCACAATAATTTTAGCATGATGAACGACAACACAAAAAATGTCCATTCAAGCTAAAGAAAACTCTAAAAAACCACACAAAAATGTAGCTCCTGCGATTAAAAACCACAATGCACGTGTATCTGTTTTCATGTTAGCGATAGCATTCAATGAAGTACTTATAAAAAACTTACTACAATGAAAATTGAAACCATCGCATTTTTCATCTCGTGATACTTGACGCTGTTGTGCAAGAGCGCATTTTTTCCCGGCCGTTTATTGTTGTCCTGCTGTCTAAAAAAGGATGCGAAAGAAACGAGTAAGTCAAGTGGAACAGAACAAAAATCTATCCATAGTCGAGAAGGTAGTAGTCACACGCGGATTCCGGTTTTTTTAAAGCTTGACTTGTTTTTGTTTTGTGCCTTATACAAACTTGACAACTTTAATATGGATCCGGTTTTCTTTTTGCGAGAAATAGTGAAAAAGGCGAACGTTCAAAGAGATAAGAACAAAGAAAAGAGGATTGAAAAAAGCCGGAGAAAACTTTTTCGTGCAAAAAATAAGAAAACTTCTGCCTTTTGCTTTTACCCGTTCATCGTTCTGCATACCGTTTCGGTAAAAGGTCACCTCGACGTAACAAACGAAATGGCCCTCCCAAGATACACACAACTTAACATTGCTGTCATACTTTTCTCGTTACATACCACACAGATTTTTACTACTTACAACTTATAGTGTGTGTCATGACATCACCATCGTTTTCGTCATCGTCAATGCCTGTCCGAAAAAAGGAAAATAGGAATGGCGTTCCTCATTCTTAACAGGGAATTCTTAGGGCAAACAAAACACACGAATTCCAATGAACCAAAATGAAAGCATACATAATGCAAAATAGCTTTATTCTTGTGTTTCGTACGTATTTGCGAAAGTATAAAACGTAATAGCCCTTGCTTTCCTGGGAGCAAAGGAAAAAACATCTTTATTATTCTGTCCGGCTCAGGCCAGTAAGTAGCCTGGCAAGTTTTAAAAACTTATCCGAGTGAAGGAGCTTTCCGTCAAAGGAACTCAGTATTTTATGCATTTGCTTCCATCCCCTCATTGTCTGGCTTGCAGTTGGCTCTAGAATGATGTTGCCTGTGAAATGAGAAGGATCTGAGAGACGAAAATAACGTTTATAGAATACAACAGGGAAAACTGGGATGTCGAAGGTTCCTTTATTGAGGAAAATGGAAAATGAGAGATACCTCACGTATGAGAGTTTCTTCTACGAAAATTGATGATGAGCACAGAAAGCGAGGCGGTGAAAGGAAAAGGCTAAGTAGTAGTATAGAGGCGAGAGTAAAGAAAAGTAGTCATGATAAACAATATGCCTTGTGTGAATACAAGTTGTGTCATGCAAATTGTGGGTGTATTTTTCATCTATCGTGCTACATGATAATGAAGGGACAAGAGAGGAAACGAGATGCTTATAATAATAATATTTCTGAATAAAAAAAAACAAACAAAGACACAAAGAATTCGATAAAAAGAAGTACTTTCTTGGATGTTGGAAAGCGGCGGCATTAAAAAATTGAATGAAAAAATCTTTTGAAATGTGTGTAGAATGTAAATGCAGTTGAACAGAAGAAAAAGTTCCAATTAAGTTTTCACAACCCAGTATTAAAAATTGAATGGGATTCTGCAAGTAAAATAGAGGATGAGCTAAAAAAAAAAAAAAACTAACGACATCAGGCAGCCATTATTGTCAGAGCACACTAATAGCAAAATACTTGGATAAAGGAATCCAGTAAAAGAGAAGACTGAGATTACGTAAATGCAGTTGAACAGAAGAAAAAGTTTCAATTAAGTTTTCACAACGCAGTATTAAAAATTGAATGGGATTCTGCAAGTAAAATAGAGGATGAGCTCTTTAAAAACGTGCATTTTTACAAAGGAATCTAGGCTAGGAAGTTGGTACCCTTGGAAACCGACGTATTTCGAGTGTGTAAAATCGAAATGTTCGCTTCTGCTTCAATCGTGAAGGATATTAGAGTGATTCATCATCCCCAATATTTCCAGCATTAGAACCATTAACACATGACAGCCTGAAAAATGGATGTTGTCCCAATGCTAATTCACGTTTGCACTTAAGTAAGCGAAAACTCCGGCTCCGTCGTGTGTTTACAAATTACGCAGCCATGTGTAAAGGTAGGTATACAATGCATACATTAGCTGTGCCAATTTTAATGAAGTTCATGAGGAAAACTGTAAAATGTCATGAGGGAAAACTGCTACTTTATTCCTTTGAACGTTCCTTTTCACACTCGAATGGATCATTTTCAACTGCACTGCAGCTCAGCTATTACAGAAAAGCCAGGATTATTTACATTTTCTCCTTTTGGATCCATTACCCACCGAAATGACACAAATGCATACTTAAGTTACGTTTACCTACTATCGTATTTTCTTTGACACACTTCCTTCTCCATAAGTCCACCTTTAACATACAAGCATCATGCACAGGCTGTGATCCTGCTATCTTTTGTTTAAAAGATGTTGACGATATAGTAACATGACGACTACATCTACAACTTGTCCTTTCTCGTTTTCAAGGAAAGATCCGAAAAAATCCCTCTTCGTCAGCAGTGCTTCAGCAACTGTTCAAATCCAAGTAGTGTTCTATAGATAGTGAGAACAACACTAAGAGAGAGAAAAAATGTCAGACAACACTGACTATCTTAAGTTGTGTGCATTTTATCTTGGTAGCAGCACTTGTGCAGCTTATGCATCACCAGAAAATAGGATCCGAACGGGAAAATAACATTCTTGAGAAGGCGACAAGGGGAAGTAAAAGATGAAGGCATTTTCTCACACAAGCCTAGACCATAAAACAAGCTATATTCAAGGCAGTAAGAGAGTGCCAGCAAAAAACATCCTTCTGATATGGGATCTTCAAATGTACTCATCATGATGACGATGATCAGATAAAAAAACACAAGCAACAGAGAGAAAAAAAGTCTAGTACCACGCGGGAGACTGATGTGATGAGCCAGTTCTGCATCTATATATTTATTCACAATCTTTACACAATTATATATTAGAATTACATGTACACAGATATTTCTCAGGATTTTTTCTCTCGCTTTTCACTCTGATTTACATGATGGGTTTTTCTCGCAACGATTTTCAGTGCTAAACATGACATAGAAGAGAACGGATGTCGTGTGTGCACACTAGTAGCCATAAAAGACAGGAATTTTTTAGAGCAAAAAAATGTGAAACTATAGCAAATCTCTCTTGCTGTGCATCTCGTAACGTTCTTTTCTTCTGACTATAACAATAACAATCATTATCATATTAAGTATATTACTCCACTTCACATATTTACATAAGTTGAGTAAAAGAGAAAAAAATATTTAGACTGGAAAGGTCATCAAGTTAGCGTTACTACAGCAATAATATCGTTGTTTTCACGAAATTACTTTTATTTTTTGGTCGTCCGCAAAAAAAAAAAAAACTAACGACATCAGGCAGCCATTATTGTCAGAGCACACTAATAGCAAAATACTTGGATAAAGGAATCCAGTAAAAGAGAAGACTGAGATTACGTTACGACGCGGACGGAAGTGAGTTTTTATTGATAAATGGAAATTGTCAGAAGGTTGTATAAGGAACGCAGTCACAATTTTGAACAATCATAAAGGAGAAGTGAGGGTGGAATAAATTATAGCCAGAGGTTTCTCACTCATTGCGATTATTTGCAAATTACGCACCATGGTGGATCTATGGAGAATCCTTTACAGTGCAGCGTGTTCCAAGAACATTATTTTGGAAAAACTGAATTATTTTCGATGCATTTAGCAGCAGCGGAAGCAGCGGTGCTTTTTGAGCAGTAAAAACGGAAGCTCCAGCGTACATTATATTATATCACATAACCGCTATTTTGCAGTAATATAAAACAAGAACCCAAAACAATAGCAAACATTAATATTTGTTGCTAACCGCAAAATTATCTGTGATTTTTGTCTGGTGGAGAGGGAATAAACATTTGTTGTTTATCAGTCGTTTTGTATTTCGCTAAGCAAAAAAAAACTAAGTATTTATAAATTTATAAACCAAACATAAAAAACACTGCAGTGGAACGCAATTTGTTATGGGAAAACCTAATTGAAAACACTAGGCTCTCAAAAGTGACATCGCTGCATTGAAAAAACAAGTGCACGTCCGGATCAGTGCAGTGAAACAATTAGATCCGTATGCGTCTGTTGCTGTGCAAACAAAACCGAGGAAAATAGACGGTTTGCTACAAATGGAGGGAACCGGAAGTCAAAGTGGAGGTAGTGGTGGAGGATTTACGTCAAATTTAACTACTATGGAGCAATCCTTACGTAGCAGCTACGCGGACATTGCGTTCGGGCGAAATAGTCCGTGCCCGCCGGGCCAGTCGGGCCAAGGGTTGGGAGAGGAGGCCCGGGATGGAGGGCAAAAAGGAGAATTCGAGGAACAATTTACTCGTCTGGAAAATCCATTGCTGCGAGAAGGTGGAGAAGTGTTCATTGCAGATACGGTAGAAAGTGGAAATACAAGAGAAAGCGGAAGGCCATCAAGGCCAATTAGGCAAACTAGGCAGCATCACAATTCACAACAAGAATCTCAAAAATTCGGTAAACAACATGGAATGGCGAGTGGTGGTGGCGCATACGAGTCAGAGAAAGGTCGACCAACAGCCAGGAGAAAGAGGAGACCATACGAAGGTTCTAAATCTGCTCGTGGCCTGCTACTACGAGATACGCCAAAAGACCAACAGCAGAAATATCAAAGTGGTAGTAGCTTTGCTGGAGCTCCGGAGAGACCAGTCAGTTGTAGTCCAACACGAAGAGTGAAAGGAGTGGACTCAAGCTGCACCAAAGTTGTTGTTACAGATGCAGGACGAGACGAGTCTGTACCTAGACCCAACTCTGTTAGCCTTATTGCTATGGACGACAGTGCTATCGGAATGTCGAACAATAAATTAGAAGCAAGTCGATCAATCAGCTCATCTCTTTGGAGTAATGATGGAAGATGTCCGAGCTATGCGGAGGTATTCTTTGGAGCCGGTGGCGGACAACACTCTACATCGCGATCACTGGACTCATTGAGTAATGTGGAACAAATGCCGGAAGATAATGTACCTGTGCAGTTGGTCTCCCCAGATGAGGAGGGACAAGTATATGGGGAGCCTACTGCGGAACTGCTCAAACAGCAAGTTGCAGAAATCGTAACATTTGTGGAAGAAGCCAGCTCAAAGTTGGCAAGGGAAGATGACATGATGGGAATTTCATCCGAGATATCATGCCAGTGTCCCTCACAGCAACAGCCATATGAACCTCAACAACATCAAATGTCACAAGTGCGTCAGACTGAATTAGAACAAGGGTTATCTCATGTCTCCCCGGCTACAATGGAAATGCATGGTAGTCAAATCCAAGCTCAGTTACATGGTATGCACATGGAAGCCATGATTCATGAGGACATACAAGATCGTGGCATTGTTTTTGAACAACATATTAGTGCCCCATCACAGCCTTCACGGCCACATCGGAGTTCACCTCCTCAACTGCAACATCGTAGTACCCCACCCCAGCAATCATTTGACCATAACAGTCCACCGCCTCAACTGCAACATCGTAGTACCCCACCCGAGCAATCATTTGACCATAACAGTCCACCTCCTCAAGTACCTTCTCGAGCTGGACGTTCTCCACCTCAGCATACTGTCCTACAACAAAGCCCCGCACCCCAACAGCAGTACCAAATACCACGAGAAGATTCTTCGTCGAAATTATCATATGCCTCAATACTTGCAGTAAACATGCCCGAAAAGCCGTTAGAAATGGAGGAAACATTGGTTCAGAGCAGCAGACGAAAACAGGCTCCAACCCCTCCGCCTTCTACGGAGGGGCACTCCGAGCCTATCATCCTGCTTAATGAGAATGAAGTCGTGGGTGGGGATGTAGCTCAAGATACGGACGGAGACGCAAGGGAAAGCACATTAGACAGTGAAATTGCCTTCAGGCATCCCACAATACCCGGACTCATTTTCAAGAAACAGACAGCCAATCTCCTTGCCCCATCTCCAATGCCGAGACGGAGACGTAGGAGAAGTGGCAGGAGTAGGAGCAAGTCTCTGCATACAAGTGAGGCAGATGAGGACTCTGACGATGAGCAACTAGACAATGCCAGGGCTACCGAACAACCTGACGATGTTCCACAAGCTAGTGGAAAACCAACTCGGCCGTCACGGAAACGAAAGCCCAAAACAAAGTCTCTTCAAAAAGCAGTATCTGAGCCAGAGCTTCCCCCATCTCCAAGACACCATCTTCATTCAAATGACCCACCTACTCATGATACTTCCGTAGATGACATCGAAATTCCAGATGAGCTTGCATACGGCGATGATCTGGACATTTCAGAATCGCAGCTATCAAAATCCGGCGATGTTGGATATGTGAGCGGAGCTCCCACCGCTACTCAAAATTCTGAAGTTTTAACTCGGGACTTATCCCGTACGCGATCAGAGACTCCGAGTGAAATTACCCATGAAGGATTCGCGGATGTTGAAACGGACCCAGCTCCCATTTCTGAGGCGTCCTCAACTCATCAAAAGAGTGCACACAAAAAGAAGAAAAAGCCAAAAAAGAAATCCCCACAAGAAGAAGACGAGATTGAGAAGGCCCTTCGCGATATTGAACAAATGGAAAGTAAGCATCTTCAGAGCAAGAAGCAGCAAAATTCTGCTGCCAGTTTGTACAAAAGTGGTAGCCTGGATACAGCACCATCCTTTGATGACTCTGAAATGTCGTATGGTAATGTAACCGTTCCCGGAGAAAGTAGTATTGCTCCTATCCCCACCCAAACAAAAACTATTTTACCAGAGGAAACCGATGGAGAAAGTCCCAAGCCAGAGAGACGACAAAGGAAAGGGAAAAATAAACTCCAGAAACAGGATCAACGGCAAGAAACATTGGACGAGCTTGTAAATAGTAGTCTTGATCTTGGCATGGGAGAAAGCTCACAATCCCCAAGTGGTGGTGGTGTTGTTATTGAGCATGTCGACGTACTTTCGGAAGCTTTGCTAGAGACCTATGAAAAGTTAGATGCGGGCTCTCCAACAAAAAGGGAACCTGGAATGGCTTTGTTACCTGATATTGAGCAGCCTGGTGATGAGCCAGTAGAAAAGAATGAACTGAACGATGAAAAACTTGACAACACTGCACCTGTGGCAACAAAACGAACCAAAAAGAACAAGAAAGGCGATAAAAAGGGAAAGACTGAAGAATCTACGAATGTTAAAACGCAAGATCAACCAGAAAGTGTAATATCGGTAGATAATGGAATGGAGAGCGGTGAAATGAGGGTTAACACGGATATGCAATTAGAGGAGGCCTCTAATGTTACTCAAGTGAAAGATGAAACTCCTTCCCTAATTACACAGGAGCCACAGGAAATAGTGGATAATGCAAGTGCTTCAGAAAAAGCTGATGTTACCGTGGGGAGTGTTGTGGAAGCAGAGCCGGAAATTGGATACCAACTTTCCAAGTCGGAAAGACTAGATGAGTTCCCAATGACGGTAATCAGCCCAGAACCCGAAAAGGACGTCATTAATAATCATGATATGGAGATTGCCACAGAAGTTTCACCAGCAGACACAACAACCGTGCAAGAAGTATGTACACAGCAGGCCGCTAATGAGACTGATAAAGTAATTAGTACTCCTCAGGAGAAAGTATGTACTTCTATTGACAACGAAGTACCCACGGAAAAATTGGTAGTAGAGGAGCAACAAAAGCAAAAACCTCCAAAGAGGAATAAGCGGAAGTCGAAAAAGTCTGAAAGTGAAAGCATTGATGAATGCAGTGGGGCTTTAGGAGGCACAGATAGCAAGGCGATTGAAACAGTACCAGATACAGTCCAACCTACCACTACAGTAACCTCAGAGTCTGCCGCAACGGAAACAAAAGAAAAAACAACATTCGGCTTGCTCAAAGGGGATGACGGATTATGGGATGCCTGGATGGACGACGACATCTGTCCAATTGAGGATGACGAGGCGCCAATTGAATCAATAGATGCCCAGAAAATTACAGATGCTGCAACTGCAGTTGAAGTAAAGCCTGTAGATTCCTCTGTGACAGAGACCCAACCAGCCGAACAAAAAGCAGCGACAGAAAACATGGTAAAATTGGTGGAAACACCATTATCAGTGCCCCAATTCAGTTTGCTAAAAAAGGACGAGTTTGACGATTTCTGGATGAGTGAAGACCCATGTCCTCTAGATGACGATGAGGATCAGCCTGTCATAAATCCAATGGCAGAACAATTGAAGCTTTTTGCCCCAGATGTAATGGAAAGTGTGCCAGAGAAAGAAAAGGCTGTGGAGCAAGAGCAATTTAATTTGACAGCTCCCAAACCTCCCGAAAAGGAAGAAACTATTGTTGAGAAAAAAGAAAAATCTGGTGGCTTTAACCTTATCAAGTCATCCGATCCTTGGGACGATTTATGGATGGATGATGAGCCCTGTCCTATTATGGATGAAGATGAGAACGAGCCTGGTTTGGATGAGGTAACAAGAGCAGCCTCGACTCAGCCTAGTCAACTAAGCGAAAACGAGAACCAGGCTGTTTGCAAGCAAGCAATTGAATCTGCGGAGATACCTGGCATACCTGAAATCCAAGATGAGCATAAAAAGGCTGAAATTATTGAGATAGATGACGATAAACCTTTGAAAGAGGAGCAATCTACTTTAAAGCGAGCCTCCAAAGAAAAGAAAAAAGGAGGGAAGGTAAAATCTGGTGAAAGTAAGACAGAAAAAGATGACAGTAGCGATGACATAACTGAATCGGCTGGAAAAAGTAGCAAAATAGCTGGTAAAAAGGCAGTCAAGCAAAAACAGAAAGGCTCACAGAAACCTGAGGGAAAACCGAAAGTTGGTGGTGGAGATGCCTCCACCTCGGAGCAAGACCAAGATTGGGAAACTCTAGCAGAGGAAATTATTCAGCCCGATTCTATTTCCATTGCTTCCGCTCAGTCTAGCTTGCTGGAGGAGTCTTCTGTTAGTGTGGTTACCCACATGGAGGTGATAGAAAGCCTTCAAACGGCAGAAGAAACTGTACAGTTTATACTACAACCGGATGTACCACGAGGCAATCAACTTAAGACGGATAACGAAGTCCAAGCTGCTCAACGTCAAAACAGCTCCAGCAATGACACAGAAGAGCTAGAAAAACCAGAAAAGCCAATAAAGAGACGTGACACTAAAAAGAAGCTCAAGCGGCCTGCTTTCGTTGCGACTGAAAAAGGACAGTGCCTGGCTGAACCTGGCCAGGCGGTCTCAGAAAACAGTGCTGTGTCAATACCAAATACAGAAAGTCAAGAAAATTCAACGATGCAGGACGCGGTCAAGGATAATATTGATCAAACTACAACCGTAAATGCTACTGGAATTACAGACTCACCTGATAATGTGGAAGCACCTCAGGTGAAGAATGACGCTAAAGTTGAAACAGCGGAAATTATTGATGAGGCTGCGGTAGCTCCGCAGATTATTGATGAGGGTAAATGTAAACAAGCAGAAGAGCCCAAGGCGAGTGAAAGTAAGGCTGATACAGAAGTCGTTGAAGACTCAGGGAAAAAGAAAGCTGAAGGTAAACAGGGTGGGGATCGTAAAGAAAAACGAGATAAGAAAAGTAAAATGGAACAGACCAAGTCAGAAAACAAAGGAGAAACAGCGTTAGAGTTGGCAGTAGAGCCGGTGGAAGCTCCCACAGAGTCTGGTCAACAAAAACAGAAAAAACAAAAGAAAAGAACCAAATCACGTAATTCTGAGTCGGATATTGACACAGTTACGGAGGCAAGGTCAGTTGAACAGTTACCAGTAGGTACTGAACCGGAAGCAGACATTTCTACTGTCGACGAAAGTTCCGGTTCTCAGAGAGAAGTTGAGCTTGACTGGGCAACGCAACCAGCAAAGGGAAAATCAAAGCAGAAGAGAAAAAGGACAAAATCTAAAAACTCTGAGAGTGAGGATCAAGGACAGGAAGAGACACTTGCAAGTGAGCAAAGTTCCCTGGTGACACTTGCGGAAGTGGGACATGTTGTCCAAGAGGAAACAATCGAACAAAGCCCTCTAAGCACAGAGGATGTGGACGTTTCCATGGAAAAGGCTAAAATAAAAGGTAAACAGAGACGACGGACTAAATCGAAAAACTCAGAGAGCGAAGAACTGGCTTTAACAGAGACGACTCAACAATTGAGTTTAGCTGATAGGTTGAAAGCCGAATTACAGGGAGAAGGCGATCAACCAGACAGTTGGGACATTGCCAAACCATCAAAAGGAAAAGAGAAACGGAAAGCGAAAAGAACAATATTGAGGAACTCTGAAAGTGAGGTACCTCCTGATGAGCAACCCCTACAGGAAAAAGCAGAGGTCGACATAGTTGATAAGGCTGCTGGAGAGCCTTCGCTACATATTCCGGAGCCGGTAGCCGTTCAGCTGGAGGATACTTTGGCTACTGCTTCGCAACAAGAAGTTGATCGTAGAGCAAATACTAAGAAAGCTAAAAATCAAAAGAAAAAACCAAAATCGCAAAAAACACTTGACTCGGAATCTGATAGCAACACTCAATCGATTAATTCCGATACAAATCAAGAAACAACAGCCGAAGTACCTCTTCTTTTGCCGTCATCAGAATCTCAACTTGCCCCAGTTGAGATATCTAGCCCTAAGACGTCGAAATCCAAAGAACAAAAAGGCAGACGAACGAAATCGAAAACCTCAGAAAGTCAAAACCTGACCTCTGACCCAACTGACCCACAAATTCAATCTCATATTGCATCATCTGAAGGGGAAAGAACAAACAGAGAAAAAAAGATCCGGTGAGATTCATCATGAAGACACCTCCATAGTATCTAGTCCACCGACACAAGCCTCTCCAGAGCAACACCGGGATCAAACTGACGGAAAAAATGATACTGATGGGCAAAAGCCTACTACAACTGAGAAAGATAGCGAGTCTGATGCGTCTCGTCGAAACAAAGCTAATGCAGAAAAGAAAGCGAAACAAGACAAGAAGCTCTGAATGTGAACAAGAGGAAAGCAGCGATCCAGGATCAGTTGTTCCAGGGAAATCCCAGGAGACGGAGAAAGATCTCCAATTAGGAGAACAAACAGAGCTACCTTCCGAGGGTATTCAAGCCACTCAACAACAAAGAGAAAGCTTAGGAGAAGGGACGACGCCCAGTGACGGTATATCCTCAACTATCGCACCAATTGAACAAACAATTGGAGAAAGTCAACAAGCCGAACCAAGTTCATCTTCCAAAGGGAAAAGGAAAGACTCTACGAGATCGAAATCCTTTTCTGCATCGTCTTTGGAGGGACAAGACTCGCAGAAATCGGAGAGGAGTCATAGCGTGGCGGAGGTTGCTTTAAGTGCGGCGTTTGTGGCTGCAGCCACGGTTGAATTGAATGCGGCCTCGGCGGCTGCTCCTGTTGTGAGCGAACAGGAGATCACTGAGACAACCAGGGACGGCTCAATTTCCCAAGTGGAAGGGCCACAGTCTGGTGAAAAACAAGATGAAAAAGAGGCAATCAACCAAGTTGTTGTTATTATAGAGGATCCATCTCCAGATAAGTCTGTTGTGCAAACAAGAGAAAAACAAAGCGAGATCAAAGCGGATTATAAATTGAAAACGGATGATGTTTTTGGAGATGCATGGATGGACGATGATGTTTGCCCATTTGGTGATGAAGACGAGTTTCAAGAAAGCATCGCTCCGGTTGTTGCTGTAAAGGAAAGTGAAACGAAACAAGTGACTCTGGAACAAGAGAAGAGTGATGAGAAAGCTATTACAGACGAAGTAGTTGCGGTGAAAGCTGTTCAGGAAACTCCCAAACCAACATTTAGCCTAAAAACTGACGATGTTTTCGGAGACGCATGGATGGACGACGACGCCATGGTAATTGACGTTTCGGATGGTGACAATGATGGCAGTAATCAGGATATCGCCACAAAGTCTCCCGAAACTACGACAGTTACTAGTACCGTAGAAGTAGATGTAGCAAATTCCATGCCTTTACCTGAACAAACAGCGCCCCTGCAAGAAAAAACAGAGCACGTTGAAATATGTGCTGATGCAACTACTCCAGATAATTCGTCCGGTGCAGGCCCAGCAAAAGAAGAGAAACGTGTTAGATTCCCCCCGGATGAAGAGCTCAGTGAAGAAAGACCGTTTACTACGAAGGAAAATAAATCAGGAAAGAAAAAGAGGAGGAAACCTCAAAAATCCCGGGCAGCAGAGGAAGCTGAAAAAACTCTGGTCGGTTTAGATTCGCAAAGTTCAATGGACGAGGGCTCCGCCCAAAGTCATGATGAAAGTCAGACAGATCCTGAAAGTGGACTGGACGAGGAAGGATTTATGGTGTTCCAAAGGCGAAAGACAAAACTTAAGGGCAAACGAGAAGACAGGCTCGATGATGAAGAACAACAGCAAACAAACGAGGATGGAAATAGTACTGTTGATGCTTCCGGTGAAAGCAAGGAAAATGTAGATCATGAGGTTGCAGCTCCTCTGGCTTTACCAGAGTCACCAGAGAAAGTTCCAGGAGATACCCAAGAGATCCAAACGGTCGCTGTTGTAAAGGAGCTAGATGTTCATGTACCTGGCAGTTGTCAACAGGCAGAAGGTGAGTTAGAAGGGGACGCAAGTTATCATGACGATTATCAGTTGAAATTAGACGAGTTAATAGACGAGTCATGGATGACCGTTTCTGACTATGCAGAGCCAACGTTGACACATGCCGCACAGGACATGGAAGCACTACTGGCAGGAGAACTGGATTCACTCCAGCTATCATCCCTGGACCAGTCTGAACCGGGGTCGCTAGTTTTGGATGAAACCCCTGTACTATCTTTGGTAGATGGAATAGCTAAAAAGTCCACGCCAGAATCTGCCGTTTCGTTTGCCTCGGATGTAACCGTAATTCAGTATGACGATGAGGAAGAACCATCAACAGTTACCTTTGCGTCTTTACGCGAGCCCAGTGATAAATCACTATCCGTAAGTGGTAACGACATGAAGTCCCCGCCTCCACAGCAGAAAACATTTACATCTCACGAATCTGTGTTGGAATCGCCTACGATAGAAGTTGTTTCTCCCTTGGAGTTTCCTCCAGTTCCTGCTGAGACAGCGAAACAGTTGCCGCTTGAGAAACCCAAACTGAAAGAGGATGAAAAACAGCAGGAAGATAGCGCAATTATAACCAAAGAAGCCGCTTTGCAGCCAACTACGCTGCACGCCATGTCTTCACAAATCATTAGCCAACTGGAATTTCAAGAAGCTGAGTCACGTTGGCATGCTTACATTACTCAACAGAGAAACAGACAACAAAGTGACACTCAACCACAAGAAATTGGTGGCCAACAGGAAAAACCTATTGCGAAGCCACTGGAAAATGTTACCAAGGCTATTCGGCTTGAGAACGAAGCCAAGTCTGCAAAGCCGTCCGTTAAAAAGACAAAAACAAGTTTTGAAGAGAAACTAGTTTCACTTCCAATTGAACCCAGCGCACCCAACGAGGTTTCAATTGAGGCAACCAAAGAAGAGATCGTCGGTGAGACATCCTCCCCTGAAAAAGAAATTATTGAGCAGTTGTCTTTGGGTGGAAAGAAGCCCTTGTCGTATGCTCAAGTCACAGCTATAAGCCAAAAACCAGGAAAACCGTCAAGTTTAACTGAGAACCTGGAAGCACTCCTTGAAACGGCAAGAATCACCCAATACCTTGTCTTCCAAGAAGCCGAAAAGAAATACCACGAGTATCTCGCCCAACACCCGGCACCAATTGACGAAACCCCGACAGAAGCAATTGCGAGCAAAGATGAAAAGGTTCCGGAAAGCAGTGTCCCGTCTGTACCTGAGATTGAGCCTATATCTCTTTCGAAAACGCATGGCGAGGTAAAAAAATCTCGTCCATTAGTCGAAGCAGCTCAAGAAGTATCTAAGATGGTGGAACAGCTCGCCTCAGAAATAAAAGCCCTTGCTTCCCCACCGCTTTCTCCCAAAGAAAACATTAATTCTGAACAAGCCTCAAAACTACAACCTGCCACCACCACTACCCCTCCATCTACACCCGAAATTCAGCAACCATCCTCATCTGGCCCAACGTCTCCTCAACTGAACGACTCCCAACAAGACCCCTTCCTCTATCAAATTGTGGCCTTCAACGAAGCAGAACGGAAATGGCGAGAAAGCTTAGCCAAGCAAAAAACCGAACAAGATCCCGAAGCGGAAGAGGCCCAACAAAACGACGATAACGATGGTCCTGGTGGTAGTGATAACCAAGACCCACCTCCAGACAATGGTAGTGGCGGCGGCCGATCTCGACGGGGCAACAAGCCCCCAGTAACCGAGCTTCTCCTCGGTGGCCTCTCCAACTTAAGCTGTAACTGGCTTGATTGGAGCACGTATCTCAGTCCTGAGGTCAAACTCCCCGAAAAACTTACTTTCCCTACAAGTGCATCCCCTTCCACGAGTAGTGTTCCCCCTCAATTTCCATTCATCCCTGCAGCCGAAATCCTATCTTCGTCCGATGTCGAGCCTTGCACTGTAGTGGAACAAGGGCTCAGTCAGCCAAACTGATCTCACAAAGATCAAGGTGAAAATTTCAATATTGTTGTCATTGCTGATGTCGAGTAATAATCGCACTTCTCGCACCATCAACCCAACCAGTCAAGCGTAAATCAAAATATTAATATTCAGCGCTCTTTATTATTTCTGTCTGCATCGTCAAGCCAGACAATTTTACTTAACTGCATCGCATTTTTATTAAAACCCAAACGAAAACGATTAACGCTGAGCGTGAACGTGTATGAAAACCGTAATCTTATATAAAAAAATAAAAACATAAATTATTTACTCACACGCGTCACTTTATAGAAAAAGTATTCTATTTAACAGCAATTTACCAATAGTAAACGCATTTTACACATTAGTAATTTAGCAAAAAAAAAAAAAACAAAAAAAACAATAGTTTTACAAAATGTCTGTCAATTCTAATCATCAGAGTTTTGTTGTTTTGCCAAAAACAAAATGCAGAGTGGGTCATGCAGTAGCGGTTTTGTGTCCCTTGTCTCATCCGTTTGCGTGGTATGACGTTTGTTTGTTTGTCGTGTTTGGATATGGAAATGAATTTTTGTTTGTTAATTATTCAAAGTGTGTTTGCTATTAATACCAATCGTTATTGCTTTTGGTTTCGGGAGTGCTGGTTTTGATTTGTGCATTTTGTGTGGGTCCCATGCACTTTTGCGAGAGACCCAGTTGAGCAGTAATTCCTGTTGACAGTCAGAACGAATTACGTTTCCATTACGCGGATTTGTGTCTTTAATTCCTTCTCACGTTTTGTTTATTTCGTAGCCTGCAAAAAAATTGGCAGCTCGTTCAATTCAACAGGCAAAGATAAATGTGTCAAGCAGAAGAATCACTGCTAATCTTATTGCGATGCGTGCATTTCTAATACTCTTGTTTTTCAAAGTGACATTCAAACACTGGTTAGATAAGAGCCGAGGCTTTTATAGTTTCCAAAGGTTTTCTTTTTATTTCACAAAGGAAACAAACAAAGCTACTTATGCACTTTTTGCAAGAAACAGAAATGGAAAGGGTCGGAAAAAAAACTGCTTCCAGCTGGCAACAGTAGATGTGAAATGACTCAAAGCTGACCTGGTTTTCTTGTCTCTCTCTACTTTATTTCATCCGGAGTAGTTCATAAGAAAATCAGTTCATCCTTTCAAAAAAATATGTTACACTCGCAGTTTCGTTCTTGGTTTATTTACAACTTTTTGCAGAGTTTACCACACACGCAGTCCATTTCTTTTTTCTCTATTCAAGCGAGTGTATTCATTTCTGATTCGACCCATGTAGCCATACGCCAGCCAGCCAAGTAATTTTTTAATGAGGTTTAGCCTTTAAGCTCATAAACCATTTCAGTTCAGTTTTGTAGCAAATGAAAAACTAAACTGTGTTTGCGATTTGTCTCTATCTAATTTTTTATGTTCTTTTTTCCTCATGAGGACAGGAAATGTTTGGTTTTGTTTTTAAAGATATTAACGATGTCATCATTTTAACTCTCGACCCAATTAAGATTGCCAACATTTCTTTATGTATTATGTTCACGAGCGGAGAAGCAAACAATTGAGCGTGAAATGTAATCATCGTGATTTGTACCGCTAACTAGATCCTTCCTGATTTTATGCTGATTTCATTAATTACATCATGGATAAAATTACCATAGCTAAACACTTAAAAAATGAAACGCAGTTGACAATAACATCTAAAAATAATTACAAGTGGTGATGATTTCATTTTTTCTAATAACAAACATCATCGTGCAAAAAAAAAAAACTTGATTTTTTCAAGTAAATCTTCTAACCATGACAGCATAACAAGATTTGTTTAGGGATAGTCATAAAAATCTGTATACTTACCAAATTAATGACCACAGACATAGCTAACATTAAAAAGCCTCTGGTTTGTTAAGTAAACAGAGTAAAATCAAGACTGTTTATTTGTTAAAGTCATGATTTGAATGAAAAACTCAAAAAAAAAAAAAAAAAAAAAAAAACTTGATTTTTTCAAGTAAATCTTCTAACCATGACAGCATAACAAGATTTGTTTAGGGATAGTCATAAAAATCTGTATACTTACCAAATGAATGACCACAGACATAGCTAACATTAAAAAGCCTCTGGTTTGTTAAGTAAACAGAGTAAAATCAAGACTGTTTATTTGTTAAAGTCATGATTTGAATGAAAAACTCAACCCCGTTTGCATTTTGCTATTTTCCCCTCTTTGTACAGTGCATCAAAAAAAATATGTATATTTTTGCTGGAAACGGAATGTAATATATTTTCTCTTGCTAAAAAACTGTAGACTTACAACTTAAAATATCAAGAAATATCTTGTTTTCTTGAAAACCTGAAAATACTGGAGTATTTTTTTGTACTAAAAAAAGAGCCAAAAACTGAAACTTTTTTGTCACGTATTTTTCGTTCATGTAGCTGTAACTTTGCTTTTAACGCTTTTCGCCTAACATTAAAATAATAAAGAGCACGTTTTTATCTACAAACAGAAATACGTACAGTTTTTAACTGTACGGTTTCTTCTTTTTCACGTAACTTTCCGCAACAGAGAAAGGAGGAACACTTTTTTCTCAAATATTACACACACAAAAAACACATTTTTTCTGAATTCGGCACTTTCGCAAAATTAAAGTTTGTCAAGGGCTCGGGGAAACATTTCTAGCTCGTCACCTAAATGCAAAATGGTGATTCTTGGTGCACAATGTGGTTATCGCTCAAACTTCGATTATCTTGACATGAATGAAACATTATTTTGGGGGGAAGTTTGATTTTCGAAGAGAAAAACTATAATTTTTGTATCATTTTTGTTTCTCACACGTGTGCATTGTTAAAACCGAATTAATCATCGTAGGAGGAAAGCAAAGCAGATGTGGACGAACTTGGAAAAGCGATCAATGCGGCAGCTGAAAAACTGTCCAACCTCGATCCAGAGCAACTCGAGCAAACTTTGCATAAAACTTGGGTACGCACATGGTTAACAAAAAAAATATAATATGCAGTTTTCAATGGCAAATAAAAATTATGAAATGGCATGGCCAGATGTGGGGATGATGTCATTTATCCTCATAGCTGGTGGTAAGAAACTGGCTGGTTTTAGGAGTAATTTTCATAAAACATGGTAAAGAAAGAAAAACAATTGTCCTGCAGGAACTACTTGGCGGCCTGAAAGATCTGGAAGGTAGTGGTCTCTCTTTGAAAGACAATTTGGACGAAAACTTCCCAAGTGAGGATCCAGACGCCCAGACACTGTCCACGGAGCTGAAAGAGCTTCTCTCCAAACTGGTTGTCCTGATGGCTCAAACGGAAAAACTCAACAAAGCGACCAAGGTAACCGAGAGCGTTGACAAGAAAGAAACAAGTGCCTCTTCGTATTTATCGGTGACTTCACCCTCTCATTTGATTGACGATGAGACCGGTCGAAGATCACCTGAAGGTAGTGCTGCAGCCTCTGTCTCACCCCCGGCGACAACGATGACCACAGCGGGATCAAGTGTTGCTACTAGTCCGTCTGGGAATAAAGGTTTCCTGGATGGACAGTCTGAGCAGTTGATTGCTCAGCAAAAGGAAAAATGGTTTAAGGCTATGGGCGGCGGGGGTGGTGATCAACGATATTCAAATCAAGGGAAATTTTTAGCTCATCAGTGTGGTTGCTGTGGAGCTCCAATTCTGATTAGTGTTTTGACCCCAGGGGACTTGAACCAACAACAGCCCCATCATTTAATTCGCGAGAATTTTTACAGGATTCCCCCGACAACGACCAGCTCTGGTCATCAGTATCACCATCATC
Source organism: Akabosia matsudoensis (assembly GCA_019593645.1). NCBI lineage: Eukaryota > Metazoa > Arthropoda > Collembola > Entomobryomorpha > Paronellidae > Akabosia > Akabosia matsudoensis. The sequence goes on from VICI01000318.1 coordinate 37,024, forward strand.
ATCATTTGCAACAAGATGGAGTCTTCCATTAAAACATGTTAACAAACATTAACATCTCCCCGGCTAACTGTTAGGAATTCAGATTAACATGACCTGGACAATTTTTAGTCTAAATTACTAAACCTCTGACCTATTTGACACAATAACTTTTGTCCTCACGTAGTTGAAATACAGACTAATTTTGAAAACTGTGTAGAACTCAGAAAAATGACATATTTATTGACAGCACAAAACCAGTATATTATCGAGTTAAATAATTATAATCTGCACCAAGTATTCTTGTATGTATGTCGTTCGGTGTTTTAAGTGCAATGATTAAGTTATAATTTATTTTTAGTTCGAACCTGCCCCTCGTCGTATATTCGTTCGCTTTTACTGTATTAAGTTTAATTATAATTGTGAGACATTTTAATTTTAAAAGAATCATTATTTTGTGCGTGTCTGACAAGAAATTTTAGTCAATCAAGTAATGAACATAAAAAAACCAAATAAAAACTGACAATAAAAATTACAAAATGATCGACTGAAAAAAAAAACAATTCCGGACATGTTGGTGGCGGGGAATTTTTCTCAATGAAAAAACTTGGACAAATAACAACAATGACTTGCTAAGTAATTTGGCCTAGGGCTGGATTCATCATATGAACAAAATCATATTATCACAAAATTTTGCATCGGGTACTCCGCTAGTAAAAACTTGTTCAATTAACACCCGATCACATCATCAAAAGCGTCACGTTTAATTTGAATGAATGACTAATCCATGTGCAATCTCTTTTAAACTGGCTCCCCGTCAGGATTATCTAAAATGAGGAACACACGTGTGTCCTATGTAGCTTTAGCCTGACATCTTTGACGGAATGAAATACGTGCGTTTAAGAATTTTGAAGCAGTCGACCTTGACTTCACAAAGTTAAATGAGCTGTAGGGAGTCAAAAAGGTAAGAAAGACGACGAGGAAGAAAAGATGCATACAAGACTTGTGCGTTTTCAGAAAATTCTATTGACGTGTGCCAAAAAAAGACGTACAATGTTTATGTATACTATTTAAATAGGTGGATTAGATTCCGTCTTCGTTGCGTCAAAACTTTCATATAAAATTTCCATGGACAGTTTTGTGCATAATCTATATAGGCAAGGTTTCCGAATTACTGCACGCATTCCGAACTGTTCCGACAGCCCAGGAAAATACGGACTATCCTGTTTTTGTGAATGATGTGCCCTGCCAGAAAAGATTTATTAAATTAGCAATTACGTTGCGTAACAACATGTAATGTGATATTTATGATTTATTAGACTGCAGCACACAAATGCATACTATATGACGAAGTACTTATGACGAAAAACTGACTTTTTTAAATCCTTGCATGCAGACGATGAACAGACGAAAACCGTTTCTAACCGTGACTTTCTTACTAACAGATGAAAGATAAGATTGTGGAAGCTACACGTAAAAACAAAAATGTGTGATGATGGTGAGGAGGGGGAAAATATAACTCCCAATTAAGATTATGGAGGAGGCTGCTGTCACACTACTCCAACAAGACACAAATTTTTGAATACTTGAGTGCATCTATTTATCCAATTTAATTTTAATTAATGTTATGCCCTATCATTTTACAGAGTCGTTTGGCTGAACTGAATAGGGAAGCCGAGGAGCTTGAGAAAGGTAAAAATATTTTTCTTTTTCCGTTTTTACTGGCTGGTGCATTTTCATACAAAACAAAATTGCAGCGTATACTAAAAGAATGAAAAGAAGCAGATTGCTCACAACAAGTTTTAATGGATGCGTTAGCACGCGCGCATAAAATACACAAGTTTTGCTTTCAAATATTTTTCCATGGTCAAAACCTTGTGACAAGGATCCTCATGTATTTTCAATACCATTCAAGCATTAGTATTTTTAGTAGTAATAAAAAAATCATGTCAGTTTTATAGAAGAATACAAAAGCTTTTCCGATCTATGTTTGGAACTGATTCACAAGCTTGTTACAAGTTTACATATGAAATTAGCTAGAAAGAGTTTTGTTTGGTTTGGTATTTATGAGTTAAACCACGAGACTAATCCGTTTTTAGCAGGGAGCCAAGCAGTTTCTAGTTCGTCTGAACAAGTGCCAATGCCGACATCATTGGCAGAGTCGCAAGCGCTAGTTGCTCTGCCATCGTCACCACCACCACCACCGACAGTTGAGCAGCGTCCAAGCACGGACGATGAGGACAGACGAAGCTCGTCCGTGGAAATTGAAGAGTTGCCGTATTCATCGGAAGACGAACAGCCATACAGTCCAGAAGCCATGTTACGATCTCGGGATAAAAGTAGGTCGATGAAAACCGTCGAGGAGACGACTGTCGTCATACCTCCAACGGAATCAGTTCAAGAGCATACGCTTGACAGCGGTGATAAGGTGTTTACACGAGTTCAAAGGACTGTTGTGGTTAATCAGAGGAAGGAAGTGGTTCAGTCGTGTCATATTCAAGGATCAGGGCCGTCCGAGGTCGAAGGAAGTGAGGAGGATATTGTCGGAGAACCTATTCATATTCAAGTGCAGGGGACTGAGATTCGAGCTCTGACGCCAGAGTTGGTGGAACATATCGAAGGATTCCAAGTGCCCAGGGCAGTACCTGCAGAAAATGTTCCATTGATTCATATGCCTACGCAGCAGACTGAAGGTGTGGTAGAAGATGAGGATGGAACTGACGGTGAGAGTGCGTCAAGTGACGAGACATGTGACACGAAGGATTATTAGGAAAAAGAGGAGGATTATTAGAAAGGTAGTGATTATCAATGGAGTGGAAACGGTCTCAGAAGAAGTTGTCGAAGAGCCGGATGAAGTCGACGAGCAGACAAGTGAGATTTCAAGCGGACCCGTGTTCGATTATGTGAGTACAAGTCCAAGACCGAGTAGCAGTGCAGAGAGATCGAGATCGCCATACGTGGTTGTATCGGAAGAGGTAGAGCAGGGGTCTGGGAGAGGGCGTGTGGGTGAAGGGTCATCGAGGGACACTAGGGGTCATGGAGGGGAAGGGGAATTGGGTAAACAACAGAAAACGACAGAAAAAGATGACACAAGTCAAAGCGAAACATCCCAGCTTGTCATGGGTACACCTCCTGGGGATGTGGAAGCACTTCTCAAAGTTGTCAAAATAGAAGAAATGAAAACACACAAGAAAAAGTCAAAGAAAAAAGACAAGGCAAGGAAGGAAGAAGAACCAGGTTCTAGTTCGCCGCAGTTACCAAGGTCACAACCAATTGATATCGCCAGAGGACATGCGTCTACTCATGGACCAATTGAGTCGCCTGACTGGACATCTAGTATGGAGCAGTCCCCAACTATGTCGTCCTCGTACACTTCGTCAGAAAGCCGATCTCCAGATGAAGTGTCTTCCAAGCTAGAAATTACTGTGATAAGGGCGGATGACTACAAAAAGGACTTGGAAGAAACAAGACGGGCAACTAGTCGTATGGAAGATGTGAGTGAGGATACGATTGGCGAGGTGTCTTGGGTTGATGACAGTATCAGCGGTGCTACTGCCATTTTACATGATGATACTCAAGGTCAGGCATCGTCTACAGTAGCTTTAGCTGAACAAGAAAGTGCACAAGATTCACAACAATTTGAGAGACGTGACAGCGATGAAACTGGTGAAGTTTTTACTGTCGTCTTACCAACTGCTATGGCCATTCCGTCTGGAACAGACCAGGGGAAGGTGGAACAGGCCTTGGAAAAACCGGGCCCCACATCGTCTGGAACAAAGCCTCATGAAGCGGGCGAAACTGAATTGGAGAAAAAAGTAGAGAAAGAAACATCAGAATTGCCTGAATTGCTTGGAGCAAAGGATGCAAAGGTAAAAGATAAATCTCATTTGGATAAAGGAGATAAAAAAACCAAGGCCGGAAGTGATAAAGACATAGATAGCACGGTGGTCACGAAATCAACTGAATTTTCTGAAAAGCCCACAAAATCATTCTCTGGTCAATCTGAATCGACGCAAAAGGCAGCGGTAGTCAGTAAAGGTGATTATTCAGAGGAAAAAGAAGTTCCAATTGTTGGTACAACTGAAGTATTCCGCACTGATGAATCGGAGGTAATGACAGCCGAACAACTTCCAAGTTACGACACGGAAGTAAAAGATAAAGATGTAAAGACAGGTGAACGTTATGCATTCGACGAAGAAGAGGGAAAGAAATTTGTTGGGAAACAAGCAGTAGACGGCAAACACGAGTTGGTAAAAGATCTTGGAACAGATAAACAATCCGTACCTGAAAATCTTGTCCCTGATGAGGGTAGCGCAGACGAAGTACCTACTGTAAAGCCATTGAAAGAACAAAAACCTTCAAAAGCCGCACCAGAGGACGTTTCTCAAAAGCGCGACGAAGTAGAAAACAGGGAAACCATGGAATCAGATCTCGTTTCTCAAGAAAAGTTTAAGGAAGTTCACCCTCAGGAACAGTTACACGTAGCAGATGTAGCAGTAGATCTAGTTCAATCAACCGTAATGGAAATGCCATTCGAAGAGCCTTTACTTACATCTGCGATTAAACATCAGCGAGGTGACACAGTCGATGAAGGTGTCAAAAGTCTCACCGATCTGCCTAATACAAAGTTGAAAGACTCAAGGGATACACAAGGGTCATCACAACCTGAGGTGTTGGATTATATTGTAGGAGAAGACTCAGAAGTTTCCTCCCCAACAGCAAGCGGTATTCAGGGCCACTCGTCCTCTAAACACATTCCAACGAAGCCGGAAAGTGAAAGTGAGATTGCAGATAAGCCCGATAAGAAGGATGACGTATATGATACAACAACAAAGATCATTTTAAGTGCGGGAGAAGGCCATACAACGCCTAGTCAACAAGAGGATGTCAGCAGTAAGACAAGGTCTGACGGTTATACTATGTCAAAGGGAAAAACTGATCTTAGTAAAAGTAAAGTGGAACCGGAGGATGTTCGCATTCGGGGTGATGGGTTACCAACTGATGTTACGAAATCAGTAGTAACTACGGAAAACATGGTCAACTATAACTGATGACCAGCCTTTGCTGGAACAAAAATCCGCATCCCATACTATTGGTGAAACTAGGACAGAGTCTCAAGGTGACGTTTCCGAAGACATATTCGTATCTATTGACGACGATGAACAATTTTCGGCCATTTTGCCTACAGACGAAAATGAAGGAGCTGGAGAATCTCGGAAGAACCTTACAGATCTACCAGAGAAAATGTATACAGAAGGAGAAAGCATTCCAAGTGAAAGTGCAGTGAAAAAAGTTTCCATGGAAACTACCGAGTCCAGTGTCAGTGTGCAAAACACTACTCGAGACGATGAAAAGAAAGGTGAACAAGTCAAGCCAGAAGTTGAAGAGATCAATACTGAGTTAGAAAGTTATGTACAGGAAGTGAAAGGTGTTGTTGAAGAGGAAGAGAAAAAAGTTTCGCTTGCGAAAGAAATAGCTCAAGTGAAAGAAATCGCTGAACCTATTGATCTAACAAGTGAAACTCGTGAGGGCATTGATGTAGATCATCCTTCAAAATTGACCACTCAGTCTGAAACACGTTCCATGGAGAAAGTTGTAAGCTCCGAGGGAAAAGATGGAAAAGTTGCTTTCGAAAACGGAGGAAGTGCGGAAGGTGACACCGAACCATTCATGGATGATGACTTGCCATTGTCCTCAAGGAAAGGGCAAGATGAAATTGAACAAAAAACTGAGTTACCAACGACAGAAAATCTATCACCGAAGGAAATAGAAAGGTCAGAAGAAGATGCTTCTGGTGCCCCAAAAGAACAAGCTGTACCAGACACAAAGGCTGACGATATAATAGAAGAAGTTACTTCGGATGGCGATAAATTAACAAAAGCATCGAATGAAGAACCGGCTGAAACTTTTGCTCAAACTATAACTCATGAGACATCACAACTTCAACCTGTCACAGGTACGCCAACCGAAGATTCAGTTACATCAAGTGAAGGTACTAGCCAAAATGTTCTTGAAAGTGGAAAACGAGATGAAATCTCCACAGAGGATGTTAACATCTTAGAAAGTAAACAGTATGTCTCTCCAAACAACGAAGCCAATTCAGAAACTGCGGACGAGGAGCTTTTGAATGAAGATGCTCTTTTTGTTGACGCGGGCTTATCTGTGGCCATGCCCGATGCAGAAGAATCAAGAGAGGAGAAAAAATCTACTGTTATTGCTACACATGGTGCTGATGTTCAAGATCCTTGTGATGACTCCAATTTACGCAGAGATGAGGATGGCAGTAGCCAGAAAGATCAATCGCCGCCCTCCCAAAGAGAGGAACAAACATCAATGTCAGTTGAAAGTATTGGTACATTGCCTACTGGAAATGAACGTGATGCAAGTAGAAAAGAGTTGCATCAACCCGTGACTCCACTGGAGGAACTATCACAGGAGCTCGAAGACCAAAGAGTGACAATAATCTCAACTAAACCAACAGAATCTATGAGCGTAATCGCACAAGATGTTCATCCGGTCGGT
>VICI01000319.1:0-43489 GCA_019593645.1 Akabosia matsudoensis
GTACATATTGCATAAAAATAATCTTCATCTTAAGAATCGATAGGGTAAAAACATTCCAGAGTGGGATCGATAACTCTTGTTCATCTACATACATAGTACAATGAAAGAAAGGTACATACTTATCTCGTGATATTCGTCTGAATTTTGGTTGACGTTATTTTTTTCGAAACTTGTCAAAGATCGTGACCAGTCGGAAATGAGGAATTCGGAAGCCGACGAAGAATGAAGAGAAAAAAAAAACAAGCAATAGAGTGAGTTGTGTCAAGACTAAGGCTATTTTAATTGCTTGAAAAGTAATATGCATCATGTTGCCAGAAAATGTGAACATGTTATGAAGTTACATAGCTGGTTTGAGTAATGATGCCAGGTTTTTTAAAACACTAGTCTGAATACCCAAGCCAAGTTAATAATAACTGGGAAAGTTGATAGTATAAAGTGGTACGTATGAATGAAAGGGATTTTGGCAAGGAGAACGACAAGGCACGATAAATTTGAGGGGAATAATTAGAAAATTTGGCTTTGTCCAAGTAAATTTACACCAGTACTTTTGTTTTATTAAACGTAAATGTAGTACAAGTACGTTATATGACATCCGGTAGAAAAAACAATTTTTGAGTGGCAGTAATAAAAAGACATACAAACGAACGTGATTTTTGTTTAAAAAGCATGCGAATGTAAATCTTACAATGAAGAAATTTTGATAGTTTTATGTTGTGTTATGACAATAATTTTGAACTGGAATTAGTTAGCTTTGAGTTTTGATCACCGGTGTTGGTAATACGCGGATAAAATAAAATACTAAAAAATTGCATCCTCTTCTTGATTTAGCAGCAATAATTATATACGGTAGATGCATGTGGAAACGTTGCCTTCAGCTGAGAATGGTATCATCAACGTCAGGTTCCTTTGACTCGGGTTCTTTTAAGGTTTTGCGAAGAACTTTACTGATGACATCGTTGAGAGCCTCTCGAGCACCTGAATCCAAATACTCCAGACAAGTCTGCAGTAATTATAAAATAAAAACACGTCAGATATGGGTTAAGAATGAATATAGATAATTGGGGAACATGGGGATGGATGCTTACATTCATAGCGTTGTCACCGTCACGCAAGCGAAGAATACAAACCAGAGCTGTTTCACAAGAGGCGCGAACAATCGAGTTCTTCTCTTTGGTGCCGTTGACCAAAGCAGGGATCAGGTACTTCCCAACTTCTTTGGGAAGCACCGTAGGGGTGATTTGTCGTCCCATAACTTCAGATACTTGGCCTAGAAGTGTTTTCACTTCATTGCTGGAATTGTTAATCGTCTAAAAAGGGTATTGAAAAAGTCAATTTTTGTATACCTCTAACGTAACAATAAATACAACAACCGGACTTTCATTACATACCTTTGCGAATGGCGTAACAAGTTGCGTGGGAATAGCGACGTTGTTTTTAACGCAATGAATAAATAGATTACAGCAAGCTCGAATGCCATTAGACACTAGGGCCACCTTCAAATACGAAAAAGCAGCGGATTAAACCAGTTCGGGTATTTGGCGGACACATAATTCTACTTAAGGAAGTCGGGTTACCTTCTCATGACTCAGAACATCCATGATACTTTTACATACTTTATCCTGGAATTTTTCTTTGTAAATGAGCTGAGGACATACTTTCAGGCCAACAACAAGGGCAGAAGCTTTGGCATTGCGAATGGAGATATCGATCTCATCTGTAACACAGGTATTATAGCTTTGTTCATTATCATTATCAACAGACGCATTTATGACACCGCGGATGAAGCACGTTATAGATGATGATTTCTTCCCAATACAGTTAAGGATTGATGTATACAAATTTACCCGTTAACAACTGGTTGAGCGTTGCTTCAAAGTCAGGTTCTGGAAGATGCTGGAGCAGTACACCAATGGCACCAGCGGTAACAGTGTTTGTTGATTCCTCAGCTATAAATAAATGCAGGGAAGTCATGAAAACTGAGTCTGGAATAGCATCTAGTGTAAAACTACATACCTGATCCGATGTACGTCCATAAAGTATTCAAAACCGATTTCTTTGTTGCTTCTGAAATCTTATGTCCCCCGGTTGCTGCAGTACATCGTAAAGTATAGAGAAGTGTGTCTCGGTGAGCCACTTCGTCGTTGGTTTTTAAACTATTCAACAGGTCTTGGAACATAGGATCAGGCTTGTTGTGAATCGGAAGTAACTGCGCCAATCCTACAGCCGCTTTCAGTCTTACATTTCGGTTTTGGTCAACGGATGACTTTAGAAACGTAGTTTGGAGCTGGGGAAGAAATGCTTTTAGGTGTGGGCCAACTTTGAACAAAAGCAAAGTAAGCGTATCCAAAACAGCACATTTCAAACTTGGGCCGTATCTGTCTCCCAAAATCCTAATGAGTGGACCGGTTACATTAATCACAGACGGTTTTAAAGCTTCTTCAGTACTCAATGTGATCAATTCGCCCATTCCAACTGTTGCCAACTCTTTCATTTCCGTACTTCCATTCAACACTGCTTCACGATAAATTGGCAGCATTGGATTGATACCCTGTAAAATAATATGAATACGAATGACGTAACTTGATTATCAAGTGCCCGGATAAAGTAATTGCAAATTACCTTCTTCGGAATGCATACACCAGGCAGAAACTCTTTTCCTCGCAAGTCACTTCGAGCAAACATGACGGCTTGTCTGAGATCCGAAACATAACTTAACCTCTCCGCACTGTCCAATCGCTTGACAATGGCTGACACAGCATCCGCTACAAGATTCAACACTGCATCGTCCGTTTCCGTCATGAGCATAATAAGGCCTCGCAACAGTTGCGCCACGTAAGTAGTCAGATCAGCGTTAGAGTTTACGCAATAGACAGAGAGTAAAGTTACTGCTGCCCGTTTCATCTTGGGGTTATCTGACTTGGAGTTGTCAAGTAATTCGTCGATAAGCGTGCGAACTGCGGTTTCCTCTGTGACCGTTAGGATGATTCGATTGCAGTTCTCCAATTCTTGAGCCTCGTTTGGAGATCCAAAATTGTCTATCAGCACCTCCAAGAGACAGGGTAGTATTTTACCAAGATGTTTGGACATTGCGTCATTGGCAACACTTGCAAGAATAGCCATAGCCCTGGTATTTGGTGGTTTTGCTGTCAACTGTGGGATCAGGTATGGCATGACAGATTTCGACTTGACAATCAAGATTTGGCCCAGGCCATCCAGTGCTTGGTCAGCTTCAGTTTGATCTCCTTCACTTAATTTCTTCATCAAGAACGGGACAATTTCCTCCATTGCCCGACTGCCAACGTTGGAATGAAGGCTGCCGAACGTTAAAGCTGCAGCTTGTCGAACTTCCGCTTGAGGATCACACAAAGCTTTGCGCAACGTTGGCACCAGATTGTCCACAAACGCAAGAATCATTTCTTTGCTGGTATTCGCCATGATTTCACACAATCCAATACAGACACCTTGTCGTTCATCCGACCGCTGTGATTCCAGGCCTTTCTCCAAAATTGGAATTATTTCTGGGAGAATTTTTTCCCCTAATTTCCGAACCAAATCTCCCAACGTACGTGCAGCCACAGTGCGCTTATCTATGGAAGCCGCAGCAAGGCATCCCAACAGCAGGGAGAATAAAGTTGGCAAAATTTCCCTCAACGTTTTTGGAGTATTGGCAACAATCACCTTCCACACATGCAGGGACGCTTGTCTCACCATCAAAGCAACATCCGACCTGCCCATATACAGTCCTGCCAGCACTCGGTTCCGCCGCTCCAATCCCAGAGCAGCAATAATAAGCTTTTGACTCTGTTCAGTTCCGAAGTTGTCGTCGTCGTTAGCAGACTCTGTCGACATTTTCCCGGAGACTCCAGATATCTTATACAGAAGATCTCCCAAAAGCTGTACAGATGAGTAACGAATTCGCCAATTGTCATCGAAAACTCCTCTCTCCAACTCGGGAAGAAGTAGTGTGATAGCAGATTCTGCAAATCCAGTGACAAGCCTTTGACCAGCACGAAGCGCTGTTTCTCGTACGTACTCATTCTCGTCGGCAAGGGCTTTCAGAATTGGATTAATGATTTGGCCGATATACTGTACAAAAGCATTTTCGAAGACTCCAGGCATGTAGATAAACATCATCATGTATCCATCTCTTACATGAGGAGCAATATCATCCGAGTCAGCCTTACGAATGATCTCAGGCATGAACTTGTGCAAGTTGTCTTCTCCAAGAGCGCCAATGACTTCAGCTAAACCTTGTGCAGCACCAGAACGGTCTACAGAGTTCACATCGGAAACCAATGTTTTCATCAACCATGGCAACAGTTCCTCGTAACATTTCTCTCCCATGCCCTTTGCCATTGCACCAAGGGCTTTCGCAGCAACTGCACGGACTTCCGGTACAGGATCAAGTAGAGAGGTTTTGATTCCAGGCATCACATTCTCCATGTAGGGTGCCAAGTCAGAATGGTCAGTTAAGGAATACATATTTCCGATAATTTGACAAGCCATTTTTCTGTTTTCTGTTGAACGATCTTGAAATGCACGCTGGACTACAGGCATGATCAGCGCCAGGGACGGAGGATCAACAAAATGAACAAACTCAGTTTGAAGAAGAGCTTGCAGACAGTGGCTAGCTTTTTTTCCTGGATCTTGCAGTGCTTCGAGAAGAACAGGTACAACACTGGCTACCTCTGGATTTTGAATGACTGACCCAATCAAACCTAAAGCTTTTGTAGAGGCATCTTGAACCTTGACATGGGAATCACCTAATACTTCAATCAACTTTGGTACAATCATAGGAAGACAACCGGATAACTGCCTTGGTGCACAGTACGCCATTCGACCCAGTAACTCCACAGATCCACATTTTGTACGCCAAGAATCTTCATTTAGAGCTGCTAGTAATGCTGGGAGTACAAGCTTTACACCATGACCAGATAGTCGACTCATTACGCGCTTGGCTGTATTTTCTGTTGCCTCACGAACGTAAACATTTGAATCTCCCAAGCATTGTAATAAATAAGGAAGTACGTGGACAATATACGGCTCGAATAGTCTTCCCAGGAATTGACACAAAAGCTCCAACGCCATCAAAGAACCTTCACGTCTTTTGAAATCCTTTTTGTCTTGCATTCCATTTGCAAGCATGTTCATAATGTCGTGCTGCTTCAGTGATAAGATTCCGAGACCTTTGATGAGTCCTGCGAGCCCGTATGCAGCACCTCTTCGCTCCCCAAAATTGTCAGATCCCATCATTTTCTTTGTTAATTTATCGACGATAGCTTCAGCGTTATCTTTTACAGCAGGTACCAAACCAGGTAAACAGTTTGCGACGGCTTCCTGAACTTGTTCAGAAGGTGTGCTCAGAGTCTCCAGAAGAGTATCAAAAATGGACTTGACCCGACCATCCTTCGGATCCAAATACTTTGCCAATGAGCCCATGAGTACAACACAGGCTTGTCGCACGTTATCAAAACGCCGCGATTTGTCAGCTTTTTCCAAAAACGTTTCAATAGTGTCGATGAAAGTGTTAAGACACTTATCCCCATGTACTCGTACGATTTCCATGGCAGTGTCCAACATAATCACGTGCACGGTATGCGATCGATCTCCCAACGTTTGGGTCACTATCCAGTCCATGTGGGATTTTGCTTCGTCCCTGCTCATCTGTTTCGCAAGCTCCCGGACCGCCAATCCAACACCACATCGACCTTCCCATTTATCAACTGCTTCTTCCAATACCCTTCCAAAACTATCGACCACCGGCGGAAGTAGAACCTCATACTCTTCATATTTCTTTTTCAAATCTTCGAGTACTTTCGCCCTGTCTGTAGCATCTGCTCCCATCAAAGCTTCAATAGCTTTGGAGGCTGACACTCTGACTGCTTCACACGGGTGGAGAATGTCGTGAGAGAGCACTTCGTACGTTTTATCATTCTCGACACAATATTGCAAGTCAAGAGCCTCGTTCCAAACTTTGATCGCCATCTCAGAAATTCGATTGACAGGGTCGTATTGTTCCCGAAATATTGTAGCAAAGAATTCATGATGAATGTCATCGGAAATAATTGCATTCCATCCGACGAGACAGCCAGCACATGTTATGAATGTGTCCCGGGAAAGTTCAACTTTAGAACGTCCTCCTTCAATGTGTCGCCTCAACTCCCCGATATCTCTGTCGATAGGGCATCCTTTCGAATTCGATGTCTTGAAGTATGCAACAACCGCATTGACAGCTAATTGCTGTGTCGTACCATCGCTCCTTTCCAACAGCAAATACAAAAGTTGGGTGTACGCTGCCCTTGGTGTGAATCCTCCGTTGTTGTATGGTCCGTAGCGATCCGACTTCTCAGACGCCGTTTCAAGTACGTCACCGTGGGTGTTTATGAACGATGAAAATCCGTATATGATTTGCAGAGTAGACGTCGTGATCTCAGAATCTTTGGGATATTCTTTGGTGATCATGGAGAAATATGGATAACAGTATGACATCACCGCATTTGAAAAGTGAGATTTGCTCCCGTAGTCTTTTAGCTTGGCAAGGACCTTGCTGACCAACGTGTTTATGCTAACTTGCTGCCAGGTTTTGTCTAGGTCACACAGCGGCTTGATCAATCGTAAACAACACTGTGCCAACTGCTCTCCAAAGGATCTTGAAAACAAGGACTGGCCAAGTTTGATGAAAAAGCTTACTACAACCGGAGCTGCAACTGGACTCTTCATAACTGTGACTAAGTGGGTAATGAAGTCTGCCACATGGTTGCCGAACTCATTCAAATTTCCGTCCATAATTACCTCAAGTATTGCGACTGCTTCATGAATCTGTTCATCCAAAATTTTTACTTGGTCACGGATGACATTTTCTTTGCCTAGTTGAATCTTTATGGCCTCAAGTTGTTTCTGTGAGTAGGATGGACCCTTTCCAGCTTTTTTCCGCTTCTCGTCAAGTTCTTTTCGCAGCTGAATTTCCTCCAATTGTTCCTGGTAAGAGTACACTTTACTTTCACGTTTCATATTCCGTCCTCCATCTCCCATTCCTGCATCCAGTACACTCTGGTTATACAGTTGACCTTCCGGAGTTCTGAACACGAAGTAGTCATCTCGAGAAATTTTAGAATAGTCTGGATTTTGCAGCATGTCCACAGCCCTGTCCATCGCTTTTTTGAGCACCTTTGGACTTCTCTTCACAATTGATTTTAGTATTCGTTGATTTCTTTCACTGTCAGCGCTTAAGTATCCGTCTTTCATTAAATGCTCTTCAGCATAGACCCCCATATCAATATCTTTCTCGGTTGAAGCCGCACCTAAATATTTCTTCATACATTTTTCCCACAGATCACCAGAGGGGAAACTGTTTGCTGCTTCTAACAAGCCTCGTTCTTCAATTGTTCTCTGGGTACGGCTACGCTTTGAGTGTACCGCAACTAGTGCATCAGTGAGCAGCCTGATTGTCTCAATCTTAAGAGAATTCTAAAAAAGCACAACAACAAGACATCAATGCAGAACTGACCTTTTCATGAAAAGTAGCAGTTTCCAGAAAGAAAAAAAGTCATACAAAACTTACAGCGACAGTTTCCTTTACAACTAATTCCTTGATTCCGGACACTAGCTTCTCACAAACTTCTATACCGTTGGCTTGATCTGACACGTAGACAGCCTTGATTGCCTCTTTGATTTGAGGACGAACCTTATAGTTCGCGTACGGAAGACATCTAACAAGCGACACTGCAGATTTTCCCTGCACGTGTGCTGCAGAAGACATCGTTGTTAAAAACTGGCGAATAAGCACGGCAACTTGAGGAATCACCCAGGGCAAGCAAGAGCTCAAGAATTTTTCATCGACATTTTCAACCGTCTTTTTGATTAGGCTTTGACTTTGCTCTGGAACGGAAACCTTTCCCTTCTCCAGACTATTTGCATTGACCAAAACGAGACTGAGGGAAATCGCTTCTGTTAAGTTATTCACCACAGCTGGCTGACCTAATGCTTTTTCGATGCATTTTGTGACCGCGTCGACGAGCGGGGGAAGCCACGTGGCGATTCGATCCTCTGTACATATTTCTGACACCATCCTACATAGTCCAAGGCGAAGATTGGCTTTTGCAGAGTTGAGTCCTGTCTGGATATACTTTAATAATGTTGGTGGGCACTGGGCAGAGATTGATGTACTCCAGACACCGATAACTTCCATACATTCGAGAAGAGTTCCTTCGTGCACTAATATTATGAATAAGGTCACAAAATAACATCGATATGTATAATTTTTACGGTCAAATAGAATCCCATTTCTTACTCACCATCAGTTTCCAGAATTCGGGTACACTTCTCTACCATCCAGACGGACAACTCATTGTGTTTGCCCTGAAGCTCGCCCCCGAGGATTTTAATTAGATGAAGTACTGTGATCTTTGACGCAGATGTTAGGGTTGACTTCGTTCCTTTTGCAGTGGGCGATACCAACTCCAGGTATTCATTGAGTGCGGCTTTCCTTAGTTCACTGGTCGACAGCTGAAATAAATTCCCAAGAACATTACACTTTGAAACATAATCAAATTAAGTTTTCTTCTTATTTTTAACTTCCTCACCCCAGAAAACAATGCCCGCGATGCAAAAAGCGCCTGTGTTTTCATTTTCTCATTTTCTGTGTTCAAACAAGCTCCCAGTCTTTTGGCCAAGTCTGCAATGGTCTCTTTTTTCAACGAAATCTTGAGCGATTGGAGAGTATATCCGATTGGCTCGACAGACGTCTCAGGGGATCTTAGCAACGCCTTGGAAATAGCTGAGAGAATTGCCTCTTCACATTCTCCCGTTCCTTTGAAACATTGCATCATGTTCGCCGCTACTTTTTCAACAACCCATCTTGATTTGGGTGCTTTTGTCATCAAAACCTCCCTGACGTACATCTCCACCAAAGAGTGGCGACTCTTTCCTCCTTGTTTCTCATCAAAAGGGTCCCCCCCATCTTTGTACTCAGATACAAACCAGCTATACAAAGTACTCAGACACACCATATTCTTGTCCACGTCCAGTAATCTACCAGCTAACGCCTGTAGCTCACTAAACTCCAGAAGCTGGAAGATTTTGACCAGGTTTTTTCTCGCTTGGCGCTCCAGTCCATGACCCCCTTGAACACCATACGCGAGCCGACTCAAAAGCTTGACCAGCTCACCAGACACCTGAGCCTCCTTCCCTTTCTCCTTCCGCTCCGACGTAAACAAAATCTTGACACATTTCAACAGCTCCAGGGAACTCTTGCTTACCGGTTTACTACAAATTTTTTAATGAGAATAACCATGAATCCGACTGCATATGAATCACACATAATTCATTTCGACAGTCCGACTTGCTTACCTTATCACAGTCGCCTCCTTGGGTGCCCGACGCTCCAACAGGAACTGGTACACCTCTGCAGCACTATCAAACTTGTACTCCTTCAGCTTCCTGTGTATCTGAGGAATCCGAAAACTACCGGTGTCCCCAGACACCACCTCTACGTCACCGTCCTCCTCTGCCATTCCTCTTCCTTGATCCCCCTTCTCCCACCTTCCTGGCTACAACTTCCTCAACTCTATTAACTTCTCAGTACGAAAAAAACTAAACTAATTAGTTAACGCCTTGAAAAACTTTATTTAAAACAATCGCCGCAATTGTAGTTGCATGCTCCGCTCAGTCAGAAACTGTGCGATAGCTTCATTTGATGGAGACCAGATCAGCTCACATTTTAATTCATCTGCTTCGCGCGCCTCTCTGGGGTAACGTGATCCCAGTGAATGCACACCCTGAGTAGGTCTCAATGAGGAGTCGGACACACGCGCATGCAAATTTACTCACGTACCTTAAACGACAAACGACTTTTCTTTTTTTATGGCTCTGATTTATTATTATTATTAATTATTTATGACAATAAGAAATGTATATTTATAATTAAACATTTATTTTTTCTTGTGCGTGAAAAATATCATGACAAAAAGAAGAAGAGATGTTCAGTTAATAAATTAAATGAGATAAGTTGGTACAGTCTGGTGATATAAGAACTACACTGAATACCTTTTTTGGCCTTTTTTCCATTGTGACTTCGTATCCGATAATAAGTTTGAACTGGATCGTCATGGAGGGTTTTATTTTAAAAATATTTAAGAATGACTTTTGTATAAATGCTAGTTAAAAAAAGAAGATTGTTTTTCATAGAGTGAAGGCTCACTCTGGCTATCACGAAAGAGAAAAGAGCAAAAATTAATCATCCAGTGTAGATCAAATCTGACCGGCTATGTACAATTTTTACGTTAGAATCACAAAAATTGTTTTTCAGTTAAAGTTTTGAAGCTGGTCTTCGTAAGATGAGAGCTCGGAAGTGAGTCGTTTCCTCATCGTTCCAGTGACAGATGCATCTTGGAGCTGAGACTTGAGTCGTTTCACCGTTTCTTTGTACCAGCTTATGTTCTCAAACACGTGCATTTCCTTATCACCGGCGGTTATCACATATTTGCCGCATGCTGAGAATTCCACGCATGTAGGATTCCCTGTCAAAACCCAACAGCAGGAAGCCGTTAAATTTCGTTTCTTCGTTATGGATGACCTCGGTTTTATAATTTATTTAGTTTTGTGACATACCTTTAAAAATATCAGTTATTTCGTCAAGGAGCTCGCCCGTAAACGCGGAGAACAAGTAAAGGCTGTGATTGGCGGCAACTGCGACAACTCTGAAGTCCCCAGACAAAGCTATCTGCGGCTTCGGCGAGGTTTCAGGCAAACAACCTGTCGTCTCAGCGTTGACCCTACTACCAGTCGTGTCGTAAAGCATCCACGAACCATCCGTTTTCACCAGAGCAAGTTTTGCCGAGTCTGTGTTGAAAGCAAAGCTGGAGAGTTGGCCGCCCTTGACTGGAATCCTCCATTTGAGCTGAGGCTCGGACACGTCCCCAGACGGGGAGAGTTTAACTTCAAACATTTCAATGTCTTGACCTCCAACGCAGACGTAGCGACCGCATGGAGACACTTTTGCCAAAACGGGGGATTTTTGTCCAGAGAGAAAAGTATGAAGTATCCCACCTTTTGGCTCTCGCAACTGAACGCTCCCATCACTCAATGCGTTCATGATAAACTTGCCATTACATGCTATTCCAAGACCGACGTAGTCCCGGGAATTAGTCTCAGGCCACTGCAGAACAGACGTTATATTTCCAATGGACTTGTTCGGCTTTCGTCCCAACTTGAACACTTCCAACATTTTGTTTTCCGTCCGACTAATGATGAATGCTGTGCTGTCAGGACTCCAACGGACGGATGTTGCATGGTCGAACGGAATATTTACGCGAATACTTTTGTGATCTTTTTCGCTAAACTCCTTGATAATCCAAACGTATACAGAGCGATCTGGTAAATGAATCCTCAAATTAGTCAGACCAAACCAAACGTAGTCCTTTTTTATCATTTCAACCAACTTAGCTACAAGTAATAACTCACCATCTGCACAACTTGCAATGAACTTGTTATTAGGACTCAAGTCAATACCCAGGATTTCCCCCGTATGTCCCTTTAGAGTCGTCACTAGCCATGGATGCGTAAATTTTTCCTTTGTTGTCCCCTGTTGCTGCTGGGTTTTCTTTTTGGCTGCCTTCGTCTTCGTCTCAGTTCCTCCAACACTACCCTGTTTTTTACCCTTAGCTACTCCTGAAATCAACAGACACACAGAATTAAACACATTTATTCATTGACATTTTCCATATCAATGTGATTGTCGCTACCCACCATTTTGAGCTGCTTTCCCCTTTGCCTCATCCGTCTCCTCAACTGACTCCTGCTTCCGGAAAATAAGCAACGTCGCAATTCCGAGTGCGACACTAGTCGCAATTAATATTAACACTGATACTAAATCCATCTTTACTCTCAGTTATCAAATCAGTTATCAATTGTTTTTGATAACCCCACAAAAGAAAAAAAGGTCTATTCCAACAAGTTATTTTTTATCTCTCTTCTCGATTGCCGGTCTTGTCAAAAAAATATGTCTTTTTTTTCTTCCTACAACACGTAGCACATCCAACGTCCAGCATCGTGTAGGGTTGAAAAACAGCAGCTGATCAGCTGTTTCGAGGAACCCAGCTCAACCACGTCAGTCAACTCAAGCAAACAAACATTTTTTTTCTCTCGTCGTGGAGGATTTTTTTTATTCTGTCACGTCGCTCTGTTTACCAACGCGTGTCTCTGCAATACCGTTTACATCTCTCCAGACTTTACTTATTTTTTGGCATTGTTTCGTTCTTCTTCTTCTGGTAAGTGACAACTAGTTGTGATTAAGCTTTGGTACATTTAGGCATAGACAGTTAACGTTTTTATTTTAAAAATTATCCGGAAGCACCGTTTGCAGAGGGCTTTTGAGGTGAGACTACGTGGCAAAATGATGATGTAACTGGAGGGCTAATTAAAGGAGAAAATTTATAAATTAAGCGTGAAAACTAGCTCGTCAAAATGTTTAGCTTGATTTGGGTGTGACGAAAGCAAGGAAGTTGAATGGTCTAAACGGATTGATTAGTTGATGACATAGTTTTGTATTTAGTTTGGAGTTGAAGGATGAACAATTGAAGTTATTAAAAGTTATTTTGATTGTATGGTTTGCTTACAAATAGGGTCGTGGAGCTCATTTCAAAGTGGATCTTCGACGAGAGGCGGCATCTTCGGACTTGCGTTTGGTAGTTGCATAATTTAACATTTATGTTTGATATGTTTTTATGTTTGCGTGTGATTATCAGAGTTTCTTTATTATCGGGTTGAGAATGTTGACTAACTAATTATTGAGTGTTGATTTGTTTGGATTTTGTTTTAAGTAATGACATAGTTGTTGACGCCTGCTGATTTGAGTCTTACAATTAGAGCGTAACAGTATCAAACTAATATCCAATCTTTTGTAGTGGCCTTTTTACTACTGGAACAGTTTTTGTAGAGTAACTTGGAGAACATCCTCGTCATGATGAAGTCGAAAGGTACCTTGCGCAGTTTTCCAAAGTTTGTTTTTGCAATTTCGTTCTAAAAGCTTTGTTTTTGCAGTGTTCAAAAATATCAGTTTTTATTTAAAATCTAGATCAAATTTTGTGATTATATATTTTTGGAAATGATTCTACAGTGGCTTCCGAGATTGGGAACATGAAGGCGCTGATATTGGTTGGAGGGTACGGGACCCGCCTTCGACCCTTGACTTTGTTTCGGCCCAAGCCATTGGTAGAGTTTGCGAACAAGGCTATTTTGGAGCACCAGCTGGACGCACTTGTCGAGGCAGGAGTGAAGCAGGTTGTTTTGGCTGTTTCCTACCGCGCCGAAGAACATGGAAGTAGAGCTCAAGTCGTACGCAGAACAAAAGGGAGTTCAACTCATCTTTTCACATGAAACCGAGCCTCTTGGAACTGCCGGTCCACTGGCACTCGCCCGGGAGTATTTGTGTGCAAATGCAGAGCCGTTTTTTGTCCTCAACTCGGACATTATTTGTGACTTCCCGTTTAAGGAAATGGTTGCATTCCATAGGAATCATGGCCGCGAGGGCACCATTGCTGTGACGAAAGTTGAGGAGCCGTCTAAGTATGGAGTCGTTGTCTATGAGCCTGACGGCAAGATTCAGAGATTTGTTGAGAAACCACAAGAGTTTGTCTCGAGTAAAATCAACGCAGGGCTGTACATTTTGAATCCATCAGTTTTGGAGCGCATTCAAGTATAATTTTTTTTTTATATAAAATTGACTGATTATCAGTTTTGTCCGAAGAAAATTTTTAATTTTTGTCATGCTGTTTTACTAGCTTCGCCCGACAAGTATTGAGAAAGAGATTTTTCCAGTGATGGCGTCTCAATCAGACCTGTTCGCGTATGAGCTGCAAGGCTATTGGATGGACATTGGCCAGCCAAAAGACTTCTTGACCGGGATGTGCCTTTATCTACAGTGTCAAAGCCAAAAGAAAGATACTAAGCTTGAGTTTAGCAGTGGCGAAGGAATCGTCGGCAGTGTTCTTATGGTAAAAGGAATAATAATCATTGTTATTTTTAAATAAGTTGATTCTTTTGAAGGTCATTGCGTAAAATATTTTTTCAGGACAAATCAGTAAAGATTGGAAAAGACTGTCGCATCGGACCAAATGTCACAATCGGAAAGGACGTTGTAATTGAAGACGGCGTTTGTATCAAGCGATGTACTATTCTGAGCGGCTCAAAAATCGGATCCCACTCTTGGCTGGACAGCTGCATCGTTGGATGGAAGTGCAAAATAGGACAGTGGGTGCGTATGGAGAACGTCACTGTATTAGGAGAGGATGTGATCGTTGACGACGAAGTCTACATCAACGGCGGAAAAGTTCTTCCACACAAAGCAATATCTAGCTCAGTCTCAGTTCCGCAAATTATCATGTGAGGAGAACGAGGAAGTGTTCCTTTCAAGCTTCCACTTGTTGAGACCAAAATTATTTTAACAACTTTTAATTGCTATTTGTATCATTGTGTGCTGAATCCAAAATTTTACTGTGTGAGTTTCAACCGTCAATTTTTATCAATATACCAAACAAAAGGAGAAATAGATAAGAAGCTGCTACTAAAATCTATTTTGTCATACAAACGAAACTTTCCTTTATAGAAAACCTTTAAAATGTGTGGATGTCATAAAATGTCATGAAGATAAACTTCTTGAAAGAAATTGTATTTGAAGAAGGTTTTTGTTTTGCCAGTACCAGCTACCCAAGTATTTTTTATTGAATGTTAACTCATAAAAACTCCGATAGTATATTTTTTCGTGTTGTTTTGTTGAAAACAAAAATTCCAAGTGTGAACGTATTCATGTCTGTGTCTTTTTTTCGGGCGAAGGGTAATTTCCCGTTTGGAAATAAAATCTTTTTAAAGGCCTTGTACTCAAAACGCTTCTCACACAAGGAGTATATTCATCTATTATTTTGTAACTATTTGTTTGGTGTACTTGTTCTGAACCAAGTGAACCACCTCCATCGCGACACAGAGATGATCAAGCCGGACGGAGAGGCCGTCAGAGGGAGACATACAAAATTTTGGACTGGTTGCAAGCTAAACATTACTCTCCATTTTCGATCAAGATGGGCTAGTAGCATTCCCTTCCAGGATAAACGTAAACTAGGCAGAACCACGAGATTGTTGTTGAGACCAGCTTAGCAACATATGACACGCACCAAAAACTTGGATTACTCACTCTATATCTAATCAGTTTTAAGTGATATGAAAGGTTAAACTGCGAAAAATATCTTTGGTTATAGTTTTCCTCAAAGGAGTGGATAGTCAGCCTACTCGCAACAAAACGTTCAAGTTGCTGATGCATTTATTTAAATTCTCGTGGTGCCCCGTAGACAAATTCAACTGCATCATGACACACCAGAAATAAAAATACTAATTAATTTACTCTCATCCAAATTTCAGTGGTGCTAGATACAAATAATGCGTAATACCTATTCAAACAGTATGCCATGAAATGCTTTGTCCACTTCTGCCTCCGCGACAAACTATAGAATTCCCAATAGGCCTGGTCACGAAAACCTGCATAGCATGTTTAATGTAGTTTTCCTTCAAAATGTTGTCCTTCTTAACTGCGGTATTTAAATTGACGGGGTACTTTGAGACACACCTGAAGAACAACTTAAGTTATTCATCACTAGGCAAGACTCAGCTTTGACGTTGCTAAATGGACTCATTGTTTACTCGATTTCTAATTACATTGATAATGAAAATCAATATAATTACCTTGGAAATATCTTCTACACCGGATGTTTCAAGTTTAAAAAAAATTAAACGCAGTACACACTTGTTCCCTCCTACAAAACTACCTACTTTGTCAAGTGTTTCTCCTTGTCATACGCATTTGAACAGCTCCCAGCTACCAACAAAAAAATCTCTCTCTCTCTCTCACTTTCTGTGTCTTTGACTTTATCACTAAATCCTCATAAAATTACTTAATTACCGATTAAAAGCTGTCCTCATATAAATATTGCCGATGATGCACTCCAACTAATTGTCGCCTTAGGCTTATTCCTTGCGTTATCATATTTTTCTCTCGTATTTTTCTGAGCTGGCCGTCTCACACTGCCCCAGTCGTATATCCCATACGAAAAAGAGTCCATTTTTATATCAACGCATAAGCGCTCATAAAACTTCACACGGCTCAAGAAAAAAGCCCATACAATTTTTTTTCTCGTTTGCTGCGTGTGTGCAACCTTCACATCCACACACAGCCACACTCGTCTCATATAAAAACATTGTTAATTCTGATCACACACTGTCTTTTCTTCCTAAATTATCGGAGACTTGTACCGATTTTCGTTAATAATCAAAGTGATAAGATGAATTGCCGCAAATTTAAAGGTGCTTGATAATCATTTGCAAGGCGAAAAAAAAAAAGAATTTCTTTTTGTTTTGTATGGATGCAGGAGTTAGTGTCATCAAAGATATTCTTTTTTTTGGGGGGTTTGCGTGCACAGAAAATCTGATGTGTTGGTACTTAAACCAAAACTTGCACACAAAAATTTTCTTCTTCTTTTTTCCTGTTCCCCTTCCCGACCGACTCAATCCGTAGACATCACCCACTCAAAAGACTACGCTCTCCTGCCCCCTACAAGCATGGAGGTGAGCCATGACAACGACAACCTTATGACAGGGCTTCCTTACAAATAACTATTTTTTTGAATGGTTTTTTACAAGATGCAAGCGAGTGTTATCAAAAAGGAAAAAAGAAGGTGGAAAAGAAAGAAAATTAAATTGACGGTATGCAGATAAACGCGGAGGTAAGAGTGGAACACACAGCAAATTTGTAAATCAGCTTGGAACTTGGAACAAACAGAACTGTCTTGACACACGTAGTGAGAGGCAGGAGAGACAAAATAAAATGTTGACAAATTTTTTAGCCAGCTTCTTTTGAGAAAGGGAAAAATAGAAAAAAATAAAAGTCACTTGGGGAAAATTTTCATGTAAAGCTTGTGGGTTTGGCAGAAAGCCTGGTGGACAAAGTGGGAAACTCTTCGTTTTATCATAAATGACACAAGCGTAAGTGCTGCGGAGCCAGAGCCAGGACAAATATATGGTTTAGATAGTAGCCAGGAAGGACTCTTGGCCACTGGGGGAAACTGGGAATGAAACAGCGTTAGTAGAGAAATATGTAAAGAAGCAAATTTACGTAAAATGTGCCAGCTAATTTGAATACTACATATATTTATTTATTGATTTTAAAACTTGAAACGTATCAACTTTCCCCCGAAGTATTTTTGTTGTTGCCATATTTCACCTGGAGTTTTAAAAAAAACCATCATGAAAAACATGTCATCAACATAAGCTAGAGAATCTACTGCTTCTTATCACTGTCCATAGCTTTCTAGGAAATAGTTTGCCAAATTTAACTACAAATATATAGAGGAGAAAAAATTAGTGAAACTTGTCAGTGGCATGCCCTCCGGCCAACTCCCAACTCATCATCACCATTCCTTCTGAAATTGTAGAAGAAGAAAAAAAAAAAAAAAACGTGCAAAGCTAGGCTCTCTGGATACAAGAGACACGCATTCACGTCTCCTCACGTATACCCATATTCACTCTATTTCCCTCAATTCCTCCCAAATATTTTTCACAACTGTCTCCAGGTACCTTTCATTAAGTCCTCCACCACGCATTTTTCTGTTTTTTTTTTTTTTGCGAAAATATAAAATAAAATTCCTCTGTTCAGGTAACTGATCCAGGATGCATACCATCTTGTCAGGTTTGTTTTTACAATTGAGAAAAAAAATCCTTTTTTAAAGCCCAGTTTAACCGATTCCTTATCCAGTTTTCTTTGCCCATTCATCCTAATGCTATTGTATTTTTCTCTCTCTCTCTCTCTCGTCGTCTTCAGCTCAGCCTTTTCGCTGTCCTTCTTTAGAGATTGCATGGTTGTTGCTGGAAACATTTGCTGGATTTCTCCATGTTTCAGACATACATTCAACACTATATAGGGGATAAGCGTTATAAACCTATACCATGCGACTAATTTTTTTATATTACTAAATTTCTCTCTCGCACAGTCTGTCCTGCACTAGAGACGGCAGGGAAGCAAATGCATACACTCCCTTCAAACTGAAAACTTTTCCCAACTCTTGCCATGTATACCAAGTTGCACAGACGAGTCAGTATATGTACGTGTGTGGCAACATGGTAGGGAGGCTACCAACAACGCCACCAAACAAAAATCTTGCAACAATCTTCCCCTCTTCTTTTTTTGTTATTTCTCTCTCTCTCTCTCTCTCTCTCTCTGTTTCAAGGGGTAGTTGCAGGCAATACACGAAATACCGGGGACCCGAGGATCCAGTTGCAGACGAGCCACGATCAGGGCAACAGTACGAAAAGGAAAAAAAACAGAAGAAGACATAGGGGCTGGGTGTCCAACTCAATGACATGTGTCAATTGACACAAGGCCCTGGCAACGAAAATTTTTTCGCAAAGACAAAGACGCCAACAGAGTACAGCCACGACGAAGAGTTTTTGTTGTTGTGTGTGGACGGATTGGATTTTAGTGGGATAAAATTTCAAGGCGGAAAAACAAAAAAATATGCTCTGTGAGCGACATAGGTTGGTAGAGAGAAATGAAGTGTGTTCTCGCCATCTCGTATGGACTTGGCGAGAGAGAAGAGATGAGACAAGAGCTCGGCAATCAGCCCCAAAGAAAGAAACAGCTAGTCTCAAAGTGACGGACCAACAGAGTGAATGTGACGAGAGGTTGCTGTACTTTTTTTTCTACTGGAAAATATATAAATATTAAAAGCGACAACTGAACAAAAACAGTTCTCGTAACAAGTAGTTTAGTAAATATTGTGCTTCGTTCTAAGTTACAAATTTCCTTTTCTACAATGGAGCCTGGGCCAAGTGGATCCAGGGTAACTCCAGGTGGGGTACTCAGCTCAAGTCCTGTTGCAGGACCATCTCATAGACCCTACCTTGCGCAACCTGTTCAAGTTCCTAACCGATTTCTCGTAGCACCTGAGCACCTCCTCCCCCATCAAGTGAGGAGTGGAATTGACATTGGAAACTTATTCAAGCTCTTGAATGCGTTACAAAATAGGATTGCTTTCGCGTGTGGCCAGCACCAAGTAAGCTCCCTTAATACAAATTTGTGTTCAATTGATTTTTTTTTTCAAAAGTACTTGCATGTAGCCAAAAAAATCTCAGCCTAAGCGAAATAAACAAACGGATTCTATGTCATGTCCAAAGTTGTACTACTTTTGAGGCGAAACAACAAAAAATTGTCACGGAAAATGTTACTAGAACTAAATTTTGTTTGAATAGGAGTGTTCGTGTTGAGGCTAATTAGAGTAAGTTTTATATGTTAATGTTAGTTTAATGTAGGATGGAATAGTTTGTAGGAACAATCTCAAATTTAAAAATAAAAACCAAGTCGACTTAATAATAGTATTGTATGCAGTCTTCAGGCAACACTGCTCAGGAATCAATTCTTTTTTTTTTTTTTGGTGTTCCAACTGAGAAGCTCCTTTTTTTGGAGAAGGGAAAGAATTAAATAGTTATTTTGTGTGCTTCCTCACACATTGCTAACCAAGTTTTTAGAAGGTAGGACGGAGTGTAGTAGCGAGTGGTTTTGTTGGGATACAAAAAAGTCATTGCTCAGAATGCCCCAAGTCTGACAAGTTTGGAGCAGAAGGAGCAGCAGCAGCAGCAGTAGTACTGTTGCCACTTACTACTTTTCATGTCCGAACTAGCCATCTTCCATTTCTGTACAAATTTAAACAAAAAAAAAACGACGACAAGTTTTGTGCACTGGAGGTGCATTCTTGGCACGTAAAGTAAAAGAAAAAGAATGATTTGATACATAACCAGTTTAAAGATTCAGGCTTATATTCAGGGCAGGATACGTACATTTAGTTAAGGGTGATCTATGGATCACTTTATATTGCACAATGTCTTTTACTGGGCAATTAATTTAAATTGATAGTTTTGATTTTTGGGCGTTTCAATAAATTGCAGTCAATTGTGGACATTTTTGTTAGACTTTTGCTACTTGTTTTGTTTTCTGTTGATGTGTAGGGGGAGGGGGTTATCATTATCACTTGTGAGGTTCTCTTACTGTTGCGCCCGATCAAAAGTTGGAAAAACTTACAAAATCTAGCTGCTCAGACTTCCTGTGTGCCTTTTGTACAGTTTGCGAGTGAATGGCAGTTTTATAAATTTCACAGTCGGCACGTATTTTCTCTCTACTAGTAAAACTATCACTTACTGGATTTTTTTTTGCACGAGAAAAAAAAATTCCAAGCCAAGTTATGTGGTACGACCTGAGCTGCGACTGCATCAGCGTCCCCTTTCGCTTACAGCTCGCAGTGTCTTCAAACTAGCTTGGAGGAAGGTGACATTTATATTTCCATGTCAGTCAGGCCATATATTATCTCTTTCGGATGTTTTTCGGATTATTTCATTTTTCTCGATAAAATAAGGGATAGATCCTACTTTTTGAAAGCTTTGTAGTCATATTTTTTTGCGTTAAGCGTTAGCATTTTGTATGAAAAAAAAATCAACCAAAGCCATTTACAAGAACAGCTACCGAAATACCGTATAAATAAAATAAACGGGTAGAGAATAGAGGAAAAAGAGCGTATCTGGGAAACAAATTTTTTTCTGGTGTAACTAGGCACCTACACACTCCTTGTAGCGTTTCTAGCAGAGTTTCTCTCGCAATAATATTACGGCAAGTTAGGAGGAGAGGAGAAGTTGCCGTGTGCAATGCAATAGCATCCACTATCACCACCACCACCAACAGAAAATGAGATGAGCGAACATCTTCATGATAGAAAAAAATTTTGTTATCAAAATGGTGTGACCAACAAGAGGGCACAAATTTTTCTTCGTATTCTTTATTTCTTCCAAAACCAAGTTAACTTTCATGACAAAACTCGTCAATAAATGGGAACTGCGTAATATTTCCTGTCGTAATGAAATCAAATACATTCGTTAGATAAAATTGTTCAAGAGGTTTAGCATTTCAAACCAAAAACCTTGATGACTCATCCGATAGCTCCCCAATGAAATTTTTTTGTACAAACGGCGAATCAGGCCTAAAATATTAGTTTAAAATGGTGGTCACTTTGTGTCTAACGTCCGTATCGGAAGTTGGACGGACGCGTCGTCAGACGCAGTCGGCTGTTTCATCAAAAATATATGTATATAATTTTTTTGTGTTGTTTTTCCTGCCGATATCTTCTTAATAAAGGACGGTTTTTTAAGCTGTGTACCTACAACACACAGACGGGCACGGGAGACGGGAGAGAAGTCTTATTTTTCAGTGATGCCTTTCTTTTTCCTCTCAGAAAACTCTCTGCAGCGAGGAGAGAGCGAGAAAGAGTCAGAGAGCTTCTCTCAGAGAGGAGAACTTGTTTGCTTTGCCTTTCCTAATAATCAATACTCTTTTTGGCTTGTTATCATGATAATATACCGTTCCTTGCATTCCTCCTAGATTAGCAAACCAACAGCGAAAAACTTTTCAAAAGAGTTACCGTCACACGAAAACACCAGAAAAAATATTTTAAACTTTATTTCCTGTGCCGGAGAAGGAAAGAAAAAAGTAGATGAGAAGATGAGAACGCATTTGGATGAGGTGATGACTGCTAAATTTTTAGTGGCAATAGTTCAGAGACAAAAGGCTATAAAAATAAGATAACCGTTCAAGTGATCTTCTCATTCAACAGGAGCACAATTAAAGGAAAAATGAATTAGGAAGACAAACAGGGACTGGCATGAATCACACTGCAATGAATAATATTAAACATAGGATGAAACCACTTGCGACGTGGCTATAGCTTCCAGAGTCTGGGAGTCTTTATGGGTATTTACTATGGAAGTGGATATGGGGCAAAGTGAGAATGGCTTGGGATGGATAGTCAGCTATTAATACTAAGCTATAAAACCTGCGTCGTTTTGCATTTCTGTACAAAAGAGAGTTTTGTTTCACGAGGAAACTAATTTGGAGGGTGACAGGTTGTAAGGGAATGTATTGATTTTGGCAGAATTAGGATTGAGAATGAGAATGGCGAAAGTCCAACATTGCAAACATTGTTATTTTCTTTTTATGGCATGAAAATGGTAATGAGAATGGGTATGTTTGGTTGCAGTATCTGAGGGATCCGCTGAATCAGCCAAGACCTCCAGAAGACGGCGGATATAAGCCACTTACTCCACAAGCTGCTGTTAGAGATTTGCGATCTTTATGTAAACAACAGGTAAAAAACAACATTAATTTTAATGAGAAAAAAAATACCAGAGAAATTATACCTGTATATAATTATGATCTTCTTTTTTCTTGCCCCAAATTTAAAACAAAATTTGCAGAGAAATTTAATGGAGAAGCTGAGAAGATGGAACTGCACAAACGAAGGAAAATGTTACGATATAATTATTAACGGCACTTACACCGGAATTTGCGCCAACTGTGAGCCATTTGCAGCCTCACGGCTTCGAATGAAACAGGTCGACAAGGCGATCCGTAAGCAGACTGTGAAAGCAAAACGGAAAGCTCTTAAAAAGCTCACAGCGTCCCCATTAAAATCCCATAAACAGTCATCAATTACTGCCAAGAAAAAGGTGATATTGTCACCGGTCACACCGCCGCCACCACCACCACCACAACCTT
The DNA here is from genome assembly GCA_019593645.1 of Akabosia matsudoensis. Taxonomy (NCBI): domain Eukaryota; kingdom Metazoa; phylum Arthropoda; class Collembola; order Entomobryomorpha; family Paronellidae; genus Akabosia; species Akabosia matsudoensis. The sequence continues at coordinate 22,634 of VICI01000319.1, forward strand.
GTCAAGTCTCGTCTCCGGCAAGGAAGCGAAGGAAAAAACTTTTGACATTTGAGCCTCCTCATCCAGAGTCATTTTTAAGTCAAGAAAATTTCCTTGGTGAGTTGGGTCTAGTGACGCCAGAGGTTTACAAGAAAACACAAGCAGAGTCACGACGTACAGAGAGAAGAAGACGGACCACGGCTAACCCCAAGTACAAGACCGTAGGAGTTGACCCCAACGAAGCGGGGGTAAGTAGAGACTCATTGCGAAAATGAAAAAAAAATTGTGTAGATATGTTATCTTGCTCAATCCATGTTCCTGCTAAATTTCCTGCCTTTTATTTAATAGCGTTGCAAACGATCAAGACGTAGTGATCCAAGCAGTTTGGAAGTGCAACCGAGCACATTATCTAGTCCTTCCGGCGCTGAGAGACGACGAGCGAAACAAAAGCGCTATGAGTGTGCCGTTTGCGAGAAAAAAGGTTTGCAAATACTATTTATTTTCTTTTTTTGCACTCGTGAGGGATCTAAGCGAACCAATTTTTCTTCTTTCTTCCTTGTTTTAGATGTCACTGTTCAGTGCAATACATGCATGTCAGGCTTCCATCCTGAGTGTATTCGGGTCACAGCATCCAAAGCAAGTGCTCCTACGTCAGTTCCTGTATGTCCAAACTGCGTTCACTGCAATCCCAGCATCCGCTCAAGCGACTGCATTCTCTTGTCGAGACGAATGCTCCGACCTTCCATCATGAGCCTCAAATCCGACCAGGAACCGTTGAAATCCCCCCGCACAACGAAAACGACAGCTCGACGCAAGCTCTCTGCGAAAAAATACGCACGGCGAAGTGCAGCCTCATCTCCCTCAAAGTCACCGTCTTTCAGGAGTACAATCATCAAAAAGAAAGCGGCTCAGAGAAAGTCGTTTTGCAAACGCACTCTGAACCACTCGTTGGCTGTTGCTGCGGCCGCTGCCGTTCCAGCATACTGCACCACCACCAACCAGTCCCAAGAGGAGAGTGGACTGCAGCGAAAACGAAAACTGGAGGTAAAGACCACCAAGCAGATAGGAAGTGAACGACGTGTGCAAACTGTGAAACGGGAATACTCACAAACTCTGCAGCCAGAGAGCATTACTTATACCGTGGAGGTGGATGTGTCAAACACTGACACTGTTAAGGATATAGAAGAGACACAACTTGAACTCGATGATGCAATTCTTTCTCCCAAATTGCCACCAGAGGAAGCTCTCCAACATCCGAAGCCAAAGAAAGCTAAGCAGGACAAACTAGAGGAGAACATTGTACCAGGGGATCCTGGTCAGGGGCAATCTAAGGTGGTCTCACAAAACAAGCCGAAGAAGAATAAGCCAGGGCCAATAGATCCGTTCTGTATGAAGCGTACAATGATGGCAATGTCAGCGGCTGCTGGGATAGTGCTCTCGAACAGTGGCATTAAACTGACCAACAGCTCAAACCCTCCTCCAAGCACTTCTTTGGTGGGTAGTCAGAAGGGAGGGGACGCACAATCACAACCTTTATGTCAAGGAGGACCACAAAAGGTGACAAAGTCAAATCCGTCACCTCTGGGAAATTTAAATACTAAGTCGTTTGAGAAGGAGGTAAAGAAGCCTCAAATTATTCAAGCTGTGGATCCTGGAAAATTTTCGTCCAAATCTGTGAAAATTGAACCAAAACAAGTTGACTCGAAACCGCAACCTATTTCAAAACCTGCTCAAAAAATTGTGAAACAAACACTCCCAAAGCCACCAGTGACACCAACGACAGTTTCAAAAGTGAAACAAAAACCAAGCGCTGTGTCACCAGTTGCATCCTCGAAAACCGAGACTAGTCCAGAGACGAACAAGAAGCCGCAAGTGAAACCAGTTCAAACCTCACCGACAGTCAACAATACCGATAATAAACTACCACTCCATCCAAAACCTGCAATCATCTCCAACCTTCTCGCTCTCAAAAAGAAGTCGCTGAGCCTTGACTCTAAACCCAATGAAAGTGATCCTTCCTCACAGACAAAGTTTGTTCGGAAGCCAACCCCAAAGAAGGAATCCCCTCAAGTATCCCCAGAGCCTAAAACGAAAAAAGTGGCCAAAACTCCTCCTAAAATGGATCCAGCATTGGAACAATCAGTCGTCGAGACAATTGAACGTGTAGTTTTAGAATCTTCTATGTACTCAAATCCATGTAAGAGGAACATTGAGGACTTCATCAATACCGCGAGACAGTTTACAAACTTGCCAAAATCCTCGCCAAAGACCGTTGCTACCTCTACCTCAGACACATGGGCTCCTGATGATTTCACCATTTCCTCAAACCACGATGACCCTCCCAGTTCCCCCGCATCAAACAGTTCCACTATAGGTTCTCCAAGGTCTCTCCGGGATCTCGATTCTGACTCTGACGATTTACTCTCCATTCCGGACACCCCAATGGCACCCTACTTAGAGCTTAAGAGATTAGAGCAGCCAGGGCCTTTCCTTGACTTGAACGGGATCGATCGCTACACCGATTACAGGAAGGAAACGCTATCACCTGCGAAACGAGGTCGCGGGAGGGGCCGGGGTGGTCGACATTAGTAACCTGTACATGATACAAAAATTAGTTGTTGTTGTTGTATCGTTATTTTTTTGTACAATCTCCCAAGATAATCGATTCTCATGTTGTGTTATTATTTCGTATTATTCTAATTGAATTACGCTTCAAAACTAAGTAGAAAGACTTACTGGACATCCTTCACAGGACTCCAAACACGTTGTGTTTTCGTAAAGTAAAAGCTTCTCCACGCCGCATTTAAAAATATTTTCACTCGTTTTAGTCTGTATCAAAATTCAATAAAAAATATATATATTTTTTCCAGAGTCGCCATTTATTGTTTAATGATAGACATTGACTTGACTTATGATAGAGTATCAATGCAAGTCGCAACTGTTTAGAAGGAAATTTAAAAAGATATATATGTAAGGAAACTTGTGTGTCTGTGTATGTCTCACTTCACAAAAAAATGAATGCAAAAATTGTAGTTTTCTAACGATTTTTTGTAACAAAGATTTATTTACAAAATATTTTTTAGACATGTAGTCATAGTTACGAATAAATAACTACGAAACAATAGTGATAGAGTTTGAAGGAAACAGGTAGCAAAAGCAACACCATTTCTTTATATTTGATTTCCTCACTAAACAAAGAAAAAAACATTCAAAGTGATGATGTATTAAATATAGAGATGATGTTTCGGAAAAAAACAGTCTATTGATATGAATTCCACCATGAATACTTGTAAAACAGTACGCATTCCGCGTTAACATGACTCAATAAATATTTAATATTCGTGTCGAAGATGAAATGATGTTCAGTGAGAGTACGAGACTAACCACAGTATTCAAATGATTAACAAAAAAAATCAGCTCTTTATTCGGTCAAAACAACATCTTTTGTAAAAGTAATCAATAATTTATGGAATAATCTATAGTCCAAACTAGTTGTTTTTCTTATCGCTGGGCCGAATGTACAATTCAAGTCAGGTAGACATTAAGCGTGAGGAAATGTTAAAACATAAAGTAAAAATAGGAAAAACCGCCTAGAAGGACTACCAATATTTGATAGTGAATAGATACTTACATAATCAAATATAGAGCCATCTCAAAATATAGCTTTAAACAATAACAATGATTTTCTATTTCTTTCGGATTACGCACATTTTATCGAAAGTTGCAAATGATTGCAATGCGACTTTACTCCATAATTAACTCGAGATATTCTTACTACAGCGATGAGAGGTATAAACAGGAAATATCTTTACAAACCAGGCGTTATGCATAGTTAACGCCATGTACATTACCAGAAAACATATTAACCTTAAAAAATGCAGAAAACAGCAATCTTAATGACAAGTATACAAATGTGGCAAACGTGATTGGCCATGTAGATAGTGTTTAGTCATATACTCTATCCCGCTTGCACTTATAAAAAACTTTGGATACAGTTAAAAGCAGCTACCGAAGATTACAGCGTTAAAATAAAGGGATTTCTGGGTAGCAGTCCAGGCCTGCAAATTTTCTGACGTGATATTTTATCCCAGATAACCCCTGACTACCTCAACTTCTAGGTCACCATTAGCCTACAACACTTGTGGCTCAAGGAAGCCATTCATGTTTAGTAGGCTTTTGGTTGTGTAACACACAGCCCAGCGATAATCCTATTCATTGGTATTTCAATTTTATTTTGAAAGCATTGTAAGTTCTTGCCTTCCAACGATGCCTTCACATCTTTTATGGTGTCCTTGATACTCTTCAGCTCGTAAAGATTCCGATCGGAACTGGACAGGGCCTTTTGAACAATGAGAACGTTAAAAACATATTCTTTCTTCTATCAAAGTACTCAAACGCAATTTTCAACTTACGCGAACTTGAAGAAGAAGTGAGGTCAAATGGTGTACAAGTCCGACAATCTTCTGATTATGAACCAAGGTTCGATTGGCTTTACAGTTATACGTGGAGACAACCATTGAAGCCTCTTGTCTTGAACTGTCTAGAATGTGCTCAGGAATAACCATTTGGGTGGTTGCTCCGTGGTCCGTGGTTATCTATTAAGACAGTAAAAATTAGGTATAAAAAAATTCCTACCTCGTACATTGATAGTGCTAAGTATCCTATGACGTTACCTCCAAGCAATATGTCTGAATTCCCTCCAGGTACATTGCCATTTCCTTATTCATCGAATCCAAATCGAGAACACAGCGAGCGTATCTAGTGCGATACTCAGAGTTGTATGGTCGACCGTAAGATTTCATCTTCTCTGCCTCGACGTTTAATTCCTTGAGCGTCATGATTTTTTCTCGTTTGGCTTTCAGCAGCTTTGATAATCGCACCTAAAAATGAGACAGACATGTTCATCCTTATCCGCTTACACAAAACAATTTTTTCACGGATTACTTACAATCATATCTAGTAAACGAATTGGGAACCCTCCCAACATTCCATCAGCAGGAAACGGAGATTTGGGGAATCCTTCTGGTTGCTCTCCAAGTAGAGCAGGATTTTGGAACTTAAAAGTTCCAACAGTGAATCCACCACTTCTTCTTGGAATCTTCAGGGCAAAGCTAGAGGTAGATACGGTTTCCGGCGTATCATTAGACTTGAAACACAAAATTCCAAAATCATAATTAGTTCCCTTATTGAAAGGTAGAAGATAAATACAAAGCTGCATCAAGAAAAACAGTTACCAAAACTTCATAATCTGGTATAGAGTGTGTTCCAAGACCAGGTCGATCAAAGGTAATACGATACGTGTTATTCGATGTGTCCACACCTTCAATCGTCCCCGTGAACAGTCCGTCCTGGGGTCTCCTCAATCGAGCCGTTACCTTGGTTCCTATCACCAACTGCAGGGGAATTTCGTCGGGCAGTTCCTTGTAATTAAAATCTGTTACTTTTCTCTGCTGTATTTGCCGTATTTTAGATCTCCGTCTTGCCAACTCTTCTCTCTCCTCGTCGAAAAACGCCTGCGAACATCTTCTCGGCTTACCCATTAGCCGTCTGATTTTAGTCCACTCGGTTCTCGTCAGCTTTCTGGCTTTAAGAGCTGGAAAGCTCTCCTTCAGACATATCTGAAAGTCGTTTTCCCCTTCGAATAAAACTCTGAAAATAGAAATCAGGTAAGAATTTTATATTATATAACAGTTATCAAAACATTTTTTTATGGAAAATTCACACGTGGCTAACTTACTTGTCAATGTTACTGTAAAACCATTCATAGCACACCCATTTATGAGCCTTAGGAAGCTTTAGCAAGTTTCTCAACCTTATGCTGATATCATGGGCGACTCTTTTGTCAATGACTTGAGTTGTTGGGTCGTCTATTTTAATGACTGCCATTAATTGATGCGGCGCTATGGGTATTTGAGGATGGTGCTCATCATCTGTCGTCGTGATCAACGCTCGAGACGCTAGTTTCTGAACAGGTGGCAAAACAGTTATGGAGTCTCGATGGTCCCGTTTCTTCTCTTTCTGCTGTGCCTTTTTCTCTTTCTCTTTTTGAGCCCTTTCCTTGGCTAACCGCTCTTCTTCTTTTTGCTTCAGAAGTGCATCCTTCTTCTCCTTTTCCTTTTGGAGGCGTTCGCGTTCCTGCTGTTGTCGTTGTAACTCCTTCTTTGGTGTTTTCTTCTCTTGGCCGTCATCTTTGGACAGCCCATCCTTCTTTTTCTTAGCTGCTTGATCACGATCCTCTTGTATTACATTAGCCCGGTTCACCAGCTTCCCCCACTTATCCAATTTCCTTTGTGAAACTGGTTCTGGAGGCACATCCGGTTCAATTTTAACCTTGACAGGAGCAGCACCTTTCGTCACTTTAGGTGGGGCAGGGGCTTTAGTCGCAGATTTATTATGTTTCGGCGACTTTTCAGGAGACACGGTTATTAGTTGAAGAGAGGGTTGTCTGTTTCCACGCTGAGGGGATGCAGGAGTCTGTCTAGCCGGCGTTCTTTTCCCAGGGTTCTCCACAACTTTCTTCTGGGACTGAGCTCTCGATGGACTTTTAACTGGGGATGGAGACTGTGACGCTCTTGACCGTCCACTACTACCCCTACTATTTCCTAGAGGCGACATACTCTCAAGAATATCCTCACCCTCGGTGTCATCTTCATCTGAGCCAGTATCCACTGGCTCTGTCTTCACCTTTTTTGAGTTTCTCGCCAATGGACTCCCCCAGTTATCCGGCGTGACCATGTCATCATCAAAGTAAAACCTGTTCCTTTTCCTTTGCCTTGCAGGAACGCCTCTACGATTCAACACAACCTCCTCAGCTCCCACCACAGGCACTTCATTCGCCGGGATCACCTCCGGCGGCGGGGATGTGACATTCCGTTGAGGTGTTCCTTTACCACCTATCCCTCTCCTCACAGGAGACGGTGTGGGTGTCACTTCCCTCACCGAATCCTGTCCCCGTCTTCCCGACCTTCTCTCCATTCTCCCGTTCAAAGCCTCGGGACTCTCTTCTCCTCCACTTCACACAATAAACAACAAAACCCCCCTCACGATTCAAAAATCACATAAAATCTTCTTCTCCTCCTCAAAATTAGCCACCCACAGTTTCACTATTGTTAGTCTGTCTAGTTCTAAATCCTGAGCTTCCTCCACTCCACTTCCCCTCTTTTGCCATTGACCTTTTACCCCCACAACTACTTCATTGACTTCTAAAATTAAATAAGCTTTATACTAAAAATTCCACCACTTTCGAGGAACAGGAAACCCAGACGCCTTCAACACCCAGAAATAAACTAACACACAACAACTTGCTGACGCTATCACAATTTTTAAGGCAATTTCGCCGTACTCACGAGAACAAAAAAACTCAACAAGAAACACAGAGAAAAAAGTAAAACGACAACATGATAGCAAAAGAAAAATCCCATCCCTCCGTTGTGCGTTCGTTTTCAGCCACGTAACCCCTCAGAATTTTATTCTCTTCCTGGGCCACACTCACAAGCGTACTTCGACCGTGTTAATTTTTCTGAAATGTCCAAAGGCGGATAGGCTTGTTGTGAAAACTACGACGGGAGATACACGAGGACGAAAAAAAAAGAATCACTCGTCGTCGGCAGAGAGTAAAAAAAAGATTCTCTTTTTAAGACAAGCATGCGAGACGAAATTTTGTTTTCTTGATTAGCCAATTAGCCAAATCATGATTAATATAATGAATCTTCATCATTGCTTATGATTAAATCAGTAGTTTTAGAATTACGAAAAAAGATTTAACGAAATGCATTATTTTTTTTACATGAATTGCATAGTTTTTTTTTTTTTTTTGCTTATGATTGGTTTAATCCTGATTGGATGACGGAAAGAACATGGTTGTCGGCTGAGTAGAAATGACTTGATAGTTTTGATTTGATTGAATAGAGAAAATTAATTTTCGGAGGGAGTAAACAACGGAAGTGGTTGTTGGAGGAAACGGACTACCGAGGTTTAGGTGAAAATGAGTATTTTTTTCTCGCATGCTTGCCACACTTGCTGAAAAGTTTTACGTCCCTCCAGGAATATCAGATGTGATGTACGCACACCAACACATAAACACGCACCTATTTTCTACTTTTTCCTTCGGTTTTCCCTTGCTTTTTTGAACGTAGTTCAGATCGGAGGTAATTGTGGCTCTGAGATTTTTTGTTTTGTTCAGTTTTTTCCAGTTAAGTTGTAAGAAATGACTGTGAACATGGAGTCGGAGGAGAAAGTGTGAAAGACTCAGTGGCTAATTTGGAATTAAGGGAGGGTTTTTCATGGACTCGTTGTCCAGGAAAAATCTTGAAGTTTTTTTGGGTATAAGAAAGGAAAGCAAAAAGCTGGAGGAGGGGAGGAAAAGACAAGGAGGAGGATTTTTTGAGAGATTACCATGTCACTGAAACGAAATGGAAAGAGCAACAAGCCCAATTCGTTTCCAGATGATTTCCGGGGAAGCTCCGACTATCCGGTGAGATTGAAAGGCGACAAAAATGAATGTTGGAAAATGATTAGTTGAAGCATTAATTTTTTTGATCTTTGTTTTTCTAGTCGAGAGACGAACTGGTGTCACAGTTGGCTCAACTCAGGTTGTCCTTAGAAGGTGCATATGCGACACTGGACTCAATTGATCCGTCAGCGTCCTCAGATGCTGTAAGGCAATCTAGTTAACATGTTATTTAACTTAGATGTTTGCGGAGAGGCTTTTGTTTGCCAATTTTGGTATAATCGTATTTTCTTTTACAATCAAGGATGTCACCCGTAAATTAGCTGACATGGTAGACATTATAAATGGTCTTCATGAGTGTGAATTTGAGCTTATGGACTTGCTCGCCAAAGAGAGTCCAAATCCTAGTCGGGGGAGTGAGAACCCAGGAGAGAAAGAGGACAAGTTGGTTGAGGCAATTGAGAATGACGCTTGCTCGGCGGCTAGCCAAGAGGATTTATCCGTGTTTGGAGCGTACGCTGTCTCGTCTAGTCGACCACCCAGGGGGAATGAACTGTCAAAACGCGACAAAACCGAGCCAACGGAGGGAATGGGATCGTCGGAACGAAGTCGTGCTCTGGAAGGTGTCGACTTTATCAAACGGCTGGAGGAAATTCAGAAAGTGAACGAGAAGTTGGTGGAGAGGTGCCGACGGTTAGGACTTGTCCTCAGCCGGACGACAGGTCTGGACAAGAACCTGACGAGTAAAGCACGCGAGGGAAAAGACCTCTCGGCCACAAGAGAGGAAACACAACGCAGTAAAACTCTAACAAACTTTGCCAAGTTACAGTGTGCTCTGGCTAATCGGCTATTGGGTTTCTCTACAGAAATCGATGAGCTGAAAGAGCTTATGTCACAAGTCAACCACCAGCAACGACCGGCCCCAGACATTTCCCTTTCAAAAATTGAAAACGAGGAGCCCCTCGGTCGTCCTTACCGGTATGGACTCCGAGGAAGCTCGTATGGAATTTCGGCCTTGTCGCCATCAACCGACGAGGCTGGGGAAGAAGAGAATGTTGTGAAAAAGCCGAGGTCGTACATGGCGTTGCATCACGATCCTGGCCCGGAAACATCCCCGGGAGACTACCCTCAGTATTTAAGACCTTTCAGGGAGCCCTTCAGTAGAGACCATGGCGAAAGGGAGTCCGCCTTTGTACCAATTCATAACGCGGCCCACTTGGATCCAACTAGGGATAAAAACAAAGGAACGACCAACTTGGGTGGGAGTCAGGCAGATATTAACAATGAAGTTAAAGTTCCAAGGGTCACTGCAAATCCGTCTTTGTAAGTCTTTAAGTACTTTATTTGTTTTCTTCTTTTCGCATTTTTTAAAAGGAAAGCGTCATTTCCCACAGACATTTTTGATTTTGTTATTTTGCGCTTCTAGAAATTTGCATTTTAATTTCTTAGAGCGGCTACGTTAAGAGACATAGATTAATCTCGGGTAAATTTGGAAGAGTAAAAAGCTTAGCTTAGAAAATATGCAACAGCAGAGAATTAGCAGTAAAAAATTCGTCAGGTTTAGTAGTTTAGACGGGAAAACCACGTGGGTACATAGTAGGATGTACATGAGAATATAATTAATATATAATAATATATAAATGTATATATATATATATGTATATTCAAAAAATATCTGTGGTCGGTTAGCCTCAGGTCATTAAATCTTGCAAATTTCTTGCAACAGATATCCCACTTGCGTTTACAACTTAGTACTGCGGAGCACGTGGTCCAGCGCTTACCATTTTTTTTCTTTGTATTTCTTTTTGGAGTTCATTGGCTCAGTGAACTCCAAAAATGCAATTTTTATATTGGCTACTGCAATATCTATCTACCATACCGTTCAAAAAAAAAAAAAAAAAAAAAAAAAAAAGAGAATTGAAACAAAAGAATTTTTTGACACTCGAGCATTGAACCCTTCTAATTTCCTAAAAAAAAGGCGACGATTTCCCAAAACCGTGCGTTTCGATTGTAGCTGCGCAGCAGAACTTGCCACGTGCTACTTTATCGTCCACTTTTTGAGTTCTTCTCGAAGGATTTGAGTTAGTGACAACTGCAAGAGACTTGTAAAGTTTTGTTAATTAAAATCTCTCAAGCTTGGATTTAACTTGGAAGTTTATCACTGGTAGATTTTTAACTTTGGTTTACAAGGGAAACTAAGTAAATTGTGTCCACCATCTGAGTCATCAATTAGTTAATTAACAGTAAACTTTTTGACTATCGGAGTTGTTGTCGAGGTTGGGAATTTCGGCTTGAACATGAGGGACATTCCGGGTAGTGACTATTTGGATTTGATGGGTAGCTTAAGTGAGGGTGAGAGCTGCGACTCAAGGGATTGGGATGCAATGTAAGTTAGTTACACCGAAATTAGTGATTTTGAGTACAACATCACTAGATTTTATTCCGAAATTTACAAACGGCGTGGCTAGGATTTTGTGCTAGATAAGCAGTGCTTAAGTAGGCAGAAAGGAGATAGCTTATTAAACTGTAATTCCGGAGGTTGAAATTGAAAGTTTATTGGGTGGTTTTAACTTGTTACAGGCTTCGTCGGGTGATGGAGTCTGGTAATCTGTACTCGATGCAGAACATGGGACTAGATCAGCCCCAGCAACGGCAGCCGCGGTCCAGTTCTGCGAGGGCATCTGTTCCTCCTTCTCAGCAGCCGGCGACGAGCACGCTTCCAAACAACTTGTTTCGGAGCAATTACAGTAAGTCTCCACCGTCAATGCAGACGTCCAGTGGGATGGGAAGCTTGAACTCCCGCTCAATGGCGAGTCTCGAGAACGGGAGAGGGGACGGTCACTACATGTCGAGAATCGGAAGTCGCAACAACGATCCGGAGGAAGGCATGGCTCGTGGCTTTTCAGAGCGGCCCAACATGTCGTCCAATAATTTGAACAAGTCGTACCGGCAGCCGACTCGCTCCAGCTCATTCTACTCTGAACTGGATTTTCGTCAGCAGGACGCGTTCCCGCCGGTTTCGTGGGAGGACGAAGGACTACACACGTCTCCACCAAGGCCCCGCACGCCTCCAGACTATCGCAGGTATAGTAATTAACTGAGAAATTAGTCACTTAGCTATTATGCACATCTAGATTTATGTTTATTTGGTTTGAAATCATAATCATAAACAATTAAAGAACATAATATATCATATCATTGAAAGGCTAATTACATAAAATGAAATTATATTATACATAATAATCAGAGTACTTACTTTGGATTTGTTGGTATTCATGGTAGGAGTGTTTTGTCCGCGATTGATGCACAACAAATCACTGAAGAACTGAATCGTGTTCTGCGACGAAGTAACGCGGAAGACGCGCTACCACTTCATCAGCAAAACTGGTGGAGTAGTAGCACGGAGCTGGGACAGGCAGACCGGCATGGCTATGATCATCCAAATTTTTCAAGGGCGAAACCACTCGTGCCTGAGGTGAGTTATAACTATTCAAGTTTGACAATGTACTTTTTGTGGCTGCGTAATAACATGGACTCCTGGTGGTAAATTTGCAGAGAACTTTGTCAGACTGTTATTCACAAATTATGCATTTGCACATCGCCTTACAAGAAGTGAACCAGCAAATCCGGAACTTGAACTTGTCCGTGGCTGGGAATAAAACGGCTACACGTGATGCTCTTCTTCAGCATCGGTTTGACTTGCACGGTGCGACAAGATGTGTCCGGGACGTTTCCGATATGGTAAGTGGGAGCTAACGTTAATCCTTGTTAGAGGAAAATGGTAGTGTTAGACGAAGTATTGTCAATGCTGATTGTAGATGAACGATTTGTATATCAAGATCTCAGACTCGATGAAGCGAATGGAAGCTCAGATGGGAACACAGACCCGAATTATAATGGATATTGAGTCCAGACTGCGTCGCGTTGAGGAGAACCAGCGAATTTCGCTCCAGAAGTATGAGCGTGAACGGGAGCGGGAGTGGCAGGTTCCTGGACGACCAGACTTTATGGTTTCTCAAGATCTCTCTTTTCAGTACTCCCATGGAAGTCGTGGTACGTAGTTAGCTCTAATTATATTGCTTTTAAGCTCATCGCTGAGCAGATTTCGAAGTAAAATTGATACTGTTAATACAGATTCTATGCGTGAACGGGAAAATGGCTCATCTGGATCAATGTTGAACAACCAAATGCCGCCTGGCACCCGAGCTAATAACTATTGGGATAACTTCCGAAGGTATGCGATGTATAACTGATTGGTGGAGTATGCATTGGATCATATAAAATCGAATAGTCGTCATGATCGTGTCTTTGTTTGCAGTTACTCTCGTCAGAATATGCTGTCTAAGTCAAACGCGAATGTGCCCCAGCAGTTTAGTCATGAAGCTTCGCCATCAAGTGTGGAAAACTCGAGATACACGTCAACTGACGCATTAAACAATACTCAGCAGTTTAGTACGGCTGCCTCTGAAACGGGTACAGATGCCAGGTGAGAGTAGTATTTGTGGGAACAATTTTTTTAAATTAATTTGAATCCGTAAATTTGTAATTCTCATTTTGGAATTTATAGGCGCAATGGATCTGGAAAGAATCTTTGGGCAACTTCTGGATTTTACGAAAATGTCAGTACTAGCAAGAAGCGTAACAAGGAGCAGAAATCGCAGAGCTCAAGTCTTCCCATAGGGAAATCAGAAGCAAGTGGGCAAGCTAGCGGCAGTGGTGTTGCTGAACTTTTGCTCACACCTCGAGAGCCTCATCCGGAATTAGATGGGAACAACACTGCCAGGTAAATCAATATGCTACATAGTACATACTACATAGTCATTTGCTAATATTATGCAGAACATGTTCATACTTACTAGAGATTTTTTGTTGACTCTTTATTCACAGGACAATGTCCAGTCGCTTTGCTACATTTTCACAACTCTCAACTCCCATCTCAGGGTATCGTGCTAGCCAGACAGAACGTGAACCAGTCGCTTACTCACGACTTCCAGACTTTGAACTTCCACTCCAGCCACTGGCGTCTTCCTCGCGCAAGGCAGACGGGAGTGAGCGGTCAGAGGATAATGATGGCTCTACTGACTTCATGCCACTTGGAATGCATTTCGCGAACCGAAGTGCTCAGTCTGGTGCCTCTAAAGATGATCAAGACAAGCGGAGTTCATACTATGACGCTTCCATCTCGGACCAACAGAGCCTCTCCGGCCAGGATGAAATTGTAAACAACAACCAAGACAATCTCAGCGCTACTGGAGACTCCACCTCTTCAAACTGGGTTCTTCACGCTATGGACTCATTCGCAGAAATGGAAAATACAGAAAGAACTCCGTCACATCGACGTGATCGAGCTGCTGACACCAGTCACATTCGCCGTGCCAGTAGCTCACCAATCGCAGGCAGCATTACGTCAAACCACTGTGATGAAATGAACATCCGGTGTGAGGAGAACGCCGCCAATGCTGACAACTCGTTGGACTTGAACAGCCGTACTGAAGACAGTACAACCAGTAACAATATCACCAGCTAAATATCAAGTTGCTCAAAAACATGTTGAATATCGCATGAACAACTTACAAAGAAAAAAATGTGTCATTCCAGTTATTATTTTTGCGTGTAGAAAGTTTAAATTGTTGTGTTTTAACCTGTAACAAAATATTATACAGATTTTAATATTAATTATTACCAAGAAGGGCTTCCTTTTTTTAAAACTAAACGAATCCTCAGAACAAAAGATTACTTAGTGTGTAGTTAAGTTCAGAACAGTATAATCATATCAAACGTGAACCAGTTTTAGTCGCTGATAGAGTTAGCTTACCAATTAGATATAGAAGTATTTGTAGAGCTCATCATGGTCGAGTGTGCTTTCCTTCACTGCAAATTCCCTTACAAATTTCTATACCTCTATATACAGTTACGGCAATTGAAAGAAATATTGATTAAAGGTAATTTCTCGGGGAAAGTCAACACTCTTCGATGATGAGGAGTAGGTATGTCGATGAAATATCGGTTACAAAATGCTATCAAGTGAACTGTTTTTAGTGTGAATATTTATATTTGGGTATGGAATGTGCGTTAATTTGCATATAATATTTGAGAAAACTTCGTGTTATTGTACGCACGTTTCTGTCTATTCAGGTATACCATTGAATGCGCATTCTGTATTCAAATATAAGCGATAAAGTCTGGAATTTGAGGATTCATTATTTATTTATTGTTTTTTAAACAAATTTTCGAGTGCTTTTTTATATATATTGTCTTAGTTAATTATTTTTAAACACTGTTGTTGTGTCTGTCTGTGGTGTTAGTTTTTCAAGTAAGTTTACTCAAATTTGCCTACTTCCTAAAGTTTCAGAGCAATATTTAATTGTTGCAGCCTAAAACTAATCAGGAATTAGAGTTTTTATGGCTAAACTTAGTTGAAAAAACAGTTTAAAGCATTCATACAAGGTATGTTATGAAATTTTTTCAAGTACTCCGTTGAGAATGATCTGTTTGGTGACTCACTCAGTATTTTTCAAGGGTATTAGTGATTCAGAAAAGTGGTAATAGGTAGGTGTAACAGCATAAAAGAAGATATTAATTATTATTGTGGCAACTACTGGGTACAAGGTAATCTGGTTAGGGATACAATTCTGTTTCAAAGTGATTTCGTAAAATGTTTCTTTCGGAAAAATAACGTCGTCAAATTGTTTGGTTCAATTTTTTTAAAGAAAATTTTGAAACATGCTCGGTTACCGTGTGCCTAGTAGTTGCCGTCATTGAATTTTCATTATTTGTAACGTCCGTTGAAACTAAAGTGAACCATGGTTGCGACAATATAAATGAGGGAAAGATAATTTTGAAGTTTATGTGTCATCCAGTGCTATATACAGAGTTTGTAATCAACTAACAAATTGTTTTTTGTTGTTCAGATCAAAAATAATTATGAAAACTCAATAAAAATGCAGAAAAAACTATAAAACAAATATCACAAGCGCAAATTTCAATCAGCCCATAACATGTGAAATGTTTTTATCTTTATTTTTTCGGAAACGTATTACAAGTGAGACAAAACTGGTACATCATAACCACCAAAGAAAAGAACAACGATAAATTTGCAACGGTATTTTTTTTAAAGTTGGAAATGTGATGGAAACTTTGTTTGATCAGAATATGTATTTATTCGTAGAGCCATGGGTCCTCAACAGACTTCCATTTGATTTGTTCCTCAGCCTTGAACCACAAAGCGATTTCCTTCTTGGCGGACTCGACAGAGTCGGATCCGTGACAAATGTTACGTCCAACTTCGATGCAGTAGTCGCCACGAATAGTTCCTGGGGCTGATGCGGCAGGGTTGGTCTCGCCCAGCATGACACGTCCGGTTTTAACAACGTTGGTTCCCTCCCAAACCTATTTAAAAAAACAAAAAAAGGAGTAAGAGGTTAGAGGTTTAGGAAATATGTCAAGTTAGTACCGGCGACAGCAAAATATTTATGCAAGAATTTAGTCAGGTGGTTTACCATTGGGACGACAGGTCCGGAGCTCATGTACTTGACAAGTCCTGGGAAGAATGGGCGAGCTGCCAGGTCGGCGTAGTGTTGCTTAAGGAGATCCTCACCGGCCCACATGAACTTCATGGACACAAGGTGAAATCCCTTTTGCTCAAATCGTCGAATGATCTCGCCGACAAGTCCACGTTGGACACCGTCAGGCTTGATCATGATGAAGGTACGTTCACGCTCTCCAGCCATTTTAACAGAGTTTGCAGTGCACACAGGTTCTTCACTAGAGGATTCTTGACAAAGGTCACCAGACTGGGCGCTTGCCGAGATGAAAGTGACAGCACAGAGGACGAGTGAACTGAGCAACAGCCGAGAGAAAAGTGAGCGACGATGGTGGTGGTGGTGCACGAGGAGAGGCTGGCTAGAACATGCCGGCTCCATATCACCAAGTGACAATCCTACACAGTAGACAGCACCACTTGTTTAAGAGGTGAGTGCGCAAAAATGCTACTCCCAGATTGTGGAGTGCCGCTTTTCCTTCCTGCAACTTTTTGCAAGCTTGACGCTCACCTGCGAAAAAACAGAGAAATTATTTCCCAACACTATTTTTACTCTTTATCAATCAAGATAATCTTGTTATGCAAAACAAGAATTATATATTTTTTGTATGGCTTGATATTTTTTCGCGTGCCTGTGGAAATAGTGAGAGACTCGTCAGGAACAAGATGTATTTCACGCAATGAAATAGATTGTAAAAGACTGTCGCTAAAATATATTAAACTAGACACGGGAAGGAACAAGAAAAACAATGCAGTGCAGTTGCATAAACTATAATAATTGATTTCACGGACAAATGAAACTTTCACAAACGCATCAAGTCCTCCTGCCAGCAATGATTATGCTTTTATGGCAGTTGTAGCTGTCTTTCTCTTTCGTCTTTTTTTGGTTGCACAAGGAATTACAATGCAATGTTGCTGCCTGACGATTACATTTGCTCCGGGAGGGAGATAAGGCTTGCATAAAATCTTCTGGACAAGTGGACAGCTGATTTTTTTTTTCATTTTATATTTCTTTTGTAAGCGCTCAGGAGAAACAATGACAAAAAATTAGCAACATAAGTTAAAGATATTTGGCATTTAATTATTGTTTTCCAGAAAAAACAAAGCAGCCTGCCGTTGTCAAAGATAAAAAAGTAAAATCTCCGTCTTTGTAATAATTTTATTTGAGCAATCCTGTTACTCAATGAAACCGTGTTATGAAAGGTTAAACATGCAAGATGTCCATTAACTTAATCGTCCTAATTTTCGTAAGACGTTCATCAAAGCAAAAAAACACGTGGTGGCGAAAGAGCGACCTGTGGTAGCGACCCCTGATAAACACTTCCCCAGGGTGTAGGAGTATGATATAGCAGCGGATATATCCGTGTAGCTGTTAAGCATTACTATACATGTGAAGCCCATGGTACTTATCATCCACACAATTTGGCGATGGTGCTTTGAAATGAACAGTCATAGTCCAATGAAATTCTCAAAATCGACATCTTATTGTTAGAGGTCTCTTTTACTCGCAAATTTATTCAGAGATTGGCTCAGTCTAATGTCATTACAGCTCAGCTCAGCCTAAATCAGTACAATTTTGGTTCGGTGTAGAACGACGAGTTATTTTTGTACTGCAAATTTCAAACAAATTTTTACTCATCATGGCCACCTCGATTGTTTTTCAAGGAACAATATTCCTTCCAGACTCTGTCTCTACATTCCAAATTCAAATTTTATCCGTCCCTTAAAGTATAAAATCAGCATCGTATTTTGTTTTGCTACCATGATTGATTTTTCTTGATCGCTGTTAGTACGGGAAGGTACAAATGACCAAAAACTAAGTCGGCGATGGGTACTACAATGGAAAGCTGTCGCATATTTCCCCAGTTTTTTTTAGCTTGTCGCAAAGAAATTTTTGGTATCTTTATCTTTTTAAGCGAGTGAAATGACTTGGACGCCGGTGCGTTTTATCAAATTTGCAAGATTCTTTGAATTACAATAGCAGTGATTCTGAATAACCCAGAAAACCTCATAATATGAGGCCTCGTAATATAAATTAATTAAAGATTTTGATTTTAATTTTTAATCAAGTTGTTCTTTAACCCAGTACAAATCGTAACTGTTTTGTTTTTCGGCAATTTTGGCTTATATTTTTTAAAAGTTGAAATTCGTTTAAAAAAAAGGACGCCATAGACGAGTGCGCCTTCAACGATTCAGCGCCCCGCTGGGACCAGAACACCAGACCAGTCAACAAGTATAAATGTGAAATTTGCAGGAAGCTGTTTCCTTCCCCATCTGCGCTTGAGGCACTTGGCCGGATCCCCACGGGTGAGAAGCCATTTAATTGTTCCACCTGGGGAAAGACATTTGCCAATGAAAGTAACAAAACCGCCTCTGAAAACATTCGGCGACACTGGCCGAAATACATAAACCTGATGGCATCTGGAGTGCAAATCTCCAAACAAAGTGTTCTCTTTTGAGAATTATGTGAAGTAACTGATATTTTTTATGATTGTCTCGACATTTATTTTAGGCTGGGAACGGTACTGGTTATTGGTAGTAGTAGTAACGACGCGGATGCACTTTTTGCATTGGGGGGACCCTGTGTAAAATTGGATTCCGGGGAACTCCATAATTTTCATGTGTCATGACAAGCTGGCTTTAAAGACGCGGACTATGTTGCTGGCAATGTAGTTGGAAACTATCAAAAGACGAAGAAACCACTGTGATGATCCTCCAACAAAGAAAAAAAAAAATTCCTCTGTACGTTCTGTCTCGCAATGCCCTCAATTTGGAAATCTGCTGTTTCGCCAGATCCAGCCCAGCTGGATGACCAAAAGAAGACACCTGAAGAACATGTTTGCAAGTATTTACACCACTTGTGGGGTAAATGTCATTTCTTAATGACTTGGAAGCATGACCTCTGACCTGTCACGATGGCAACTCATCTGATACCTTACCACAAACCGTATAAACTTTTGCACCATCAACGGTCTCAGGCGAAAAGCTTTTCAAGTAAGGTTTTTTATCAGTGTCTGAACTGGAATTTCAAACTTATTAAAATTTTGAGTTGTTGAGTGTAAAGTTTTGTATTTTTGATTGATTTTTCAATTTAGCCGAGGATGTGGCCTTAAATCCGAAAGAGTTTCCGTATTTATCTAGCGGCGATGTCATTTCCGTGTACAATCCGGAGGAGGCTCATGTTCCCCGGCTGCTCGTCAAGCTTACAAAGGGCAGCATTCGGGAAGAGTTTATTCAAAAGGATGCCATCAGTATTGAGCAGTCACTGGCGCAGACGTTTCAGCTCAAGCCGTACACGGACGTGTTCGTTGTGAAAGTAGATCAGAGGGAAATTGAGCTGGACTCGTTGGAGCTGACATTTCGAGACCAGTACTTTGGTCGGAGTGAGATGTGGAGGCTGAAAATGAATCTGGTGGACACCGGGGTGTACCTGGGCAAGAAAATTGAGTTTTGCTCGGCGACAATTCGATGTCAAGTCCATGAGATGTGGTGTGGAGGTCACAAAGTCGGGTCCGGAGTTGTTAGCTCTTCGACAAAGGTAACGAAAGGGAATTATAAATGAGATTAAATATTCTTGTAAATTTGTATATTGTCCCAATGTACCATTTATATTATTTTCATTCCTTTTGTCCAGATTGTCTTCCGATCGTCAACAAGCATGGTCTATGTTTTCCTTCAAATGAGCTCTGAAATGTGGGAGTTTGACATTTACGGGGACCTTTACTTTGAAAAGGCTGTTAATGGATTCCTAGCCCAGTTATTTGCCAAATGGAAGGTAATTGACGTATTTTGATACACAAACAAAAATCAGAATTAAAGTCAAAACTCAATCAAAGATATATGCATATATGAATAATATGAAATATGAATAGAAAAACGGGAGCAACCATGAGGTTACAATAGTCCTGTTCTCGCGCGTATTCTACGACGCTCCTTCAATCGATGCGTTTCCCGAGCCAATGCGCTCCTGCATTCAAGTGGACTATCGGGGAAAATGTTACGAAGACTTTTACCGGGTTGCTGTTCAAAACGAAAAATATGAGGACTGGGGTAGCACGCTTATCTTTCTCCGTCATTTATTCGTCCAGTACCAGTCCTCGCTCATGTCCCTCCACAAAAATCAATTTCCTGGGATGAAGCTTCCCAAAGGTCAAATTTCCTCAGCTGCCCAGGGCAACTTTCTTGAGGTTTTGAACATGTCACTGAACGTCTTTGAGAAGCACTATTTAGACAGAAGCTTTGATCGAACAGGCCAGCTGAGCGTTGTCATCACACCTGGCGTAGGTGTCTTCGAAGTCGACCGGGAGCTGGCCAACGTCACAATGCAAAGAATCATCGACAATGGCGTCGGGAGTGACTTAGTCTGTATCGGGGAGCAGCCTCTGCATGCAGTCCCACTTTTGAAATTTCACAACAAGACAACCCATCAGAGCAACGTGGACGATTATAGTATGCCGCACTGGATAAATTTGAGCTTTTACTCGACGCACAGAAAGGTTGGCTACGCGTCGTATATCCCCCGAATCCGGCTACCGACGAAAGCCTTAACTGCACTCAACTCAGATCGACTGAGTGTTCAAGAGCATGCTGGGAGCCCGATACTGGGACACTGCCAGTTTGTCCTGAATCCGTCCAAGTATATCAACGACGACGCAGCCTGGCCCACGTCATTTTATGATTTCGATGACTATGACGAGAAAGTTTTCAAAGTTCCAGGAACAAGCTCAACGCTCAAAAAGAGGCCGTACTCAAAACGGAGTCCCCTCACTGACTCGGAGTTCAATAAAATCTTTTTGCGGCAGAACTCCGAGCCAGAAATGAACCAGTCGACGTTTTCCGATCAAAGTGTGGCAATTAATGTGGCCGGCAATCAGTCGGAGAGAACGAG